>JZKD02S2266721.1:326691-356265 GCA_000966675.3 Picea glauca | reverse complement strand
TTTTTCTATTTAATTATATTAGTTTTAAATCTTTAAAACTAATGTTTAAACTTTAAACATCTTAATAGATATAAAATATATTTAAACCTTAATTTTATCCTCATTTTTTTTGTTGTTAATAATTAATAAAAAAAAATTACACTTTATACTATTGAAATTTAAATTTCGTAAACTTTAAAAAGTTAATTTAAATAAATAATATATATATATATATATATATATAATTAAGTAAAATAAATAAATAAAAATATTAAAAAAAGAAAATCAGACACGCATGAAGCCCACGTGCCCGCTTCCTCCAAAATAATCCTACACCTATCTCTCCAAACCCTTAACGCGTCCTTCCTCTGCCACCTCTCCACTTTTCTCAGTCCCTCTCGGCAGGCTCAATGCCCTTTTCTGAGCACTAGTGCTTGGGCGATGGCTTATGTCTATTACATATTGCGTTTGTCTTGGAGGCGAGTGAGCTCTCTCGTTCCTCTGGTTGTTGCGCGCTCTGTATTTCCTCGTGGGATTGGTGTTTCGGCGCTAGGCTTAAACCAATGTATGGGATTTTATTTTCAATGATTTAAACCAATGTATATGGTTGACACGCATTTGGTGAATTCCATTTGAAATTCTGAGTTCTTGAGCATTCGACGGGGACAGTGTGCAGTCCTCACTCTCTGGTGTTTATAAATTTTATTAGGGGTAGTCTAGATTTATTGCATTCTAGGTTTTTTAGGGTGATGATCAATGGTTGGGTTTGAATCCAGTTGTTGATCAGTAAAGTAGTTTTGTAGTGCCTGTCCTATTTCACTGGGTTAAATGGATGCATTGATCTTCTTAATTTTTTTTAAGAGGAAGATGCGTTCTGGTTCCTATGCATAGCTGGTATTATTGCAAGACCTCTACATTTGTGGTAATTTTCACTTTGGTGTTCTTTATAGTTGAGCATTTCTTCTTATAGATAAGTTAAAGTGAAGGTGAATTCATTTAAAATTGGTTAAAGAGCAATTGGTTTCTTGTATCAAGTGATATGATGAGAGGTTATTTTATATACATGATCATATTTTAAGTATAAATGGGTGTAGTCATGTAGGTCAACCAAGTTACCATATCAGTCTGATATTTAGTTGGTAGTTGATGATTGTGTTGATACTTGAGAACTAAGCTTCAAATTGAAATGCAAGCTTTATTAATTTTTTATTTTATTTGAGTGTCTCCTTGAAATGCAAGCTTTATTATCAAATTGAAATGCAAGATTTATTATCATCAAAATTATGCATTAATCCCTAAGCATTATGCTCTAGCATCCCAATGTTTCATGCATTTTCACATGGTTTGAGAGATAGAGTGAACAATCAATATCTTCAATAAAATTAACATACCGAGTGGTGTTAATGAGTAGTTTCATTTAGTTTCATGTTTTCATGGATCTTGGGAAGCTCCAACAATCCACAAGAAAACATCAATCCACAATCCACAAGCAAACATCGATGTCGCAAAAGGATGTCAAGGTCGAGATGGCAATATGCCACACAACAAAACCTAAAGTTGTGTGACTGGCACATTATTGACGGTTCTAAAAATCAAACTTCACACGTTCATGGAAATATGCCACACAACAAAAAATATTCAATTTTTATTAATAAATTTGTGTGGATGATAAACAATTTAAGTGTATAGTTGATAAATGAACTTACCATTATAATTTAGCCGACTTTACTTTTCGTAAAAGAAATAGTACTTTTGAGTAACAAAAATGGGATAGGAGAAAGGAAGGAATGTAACGAAAATTTGGGTGATAAAAAGTATAAAAATGGGATAGCAAGATGGAAAATAACTTATGTGGGCTAAAAAGTTTTACACCATAATTTTAATGGGATAGGAGAAAGGAAAGCAATGCAATGAAAATTTGGGGGATAAAAAGTACAAAAATGGGATAGCAAAATGGAAAATATTTTATGTGATATAAAAAGTCTTACACCATAATTTTAGAGTGGGTTACATTCATGAAACATTTAATTATTTAATTAATAAATTTATTTGAAATTTGAAATTTTTATTTTATAAAATTATAAAATATAATAATTAGATATTAAAATAAGATCAATTATCAATTATATATATAGATTTAATTTTTTTTTGTCAATTGGGTTTGGGTGGTTGGAAGGAATGATTGTTGCATTGTTTATCACAAATCTATTGTCGAAGTGATCGCAGAAGTAAAATGCAAAGAGTGATTGCAGAAGTGATTGTGAGAGGGAGAAATTATAGGTAGCAACAAGTTGAAGCAGTTGGGTGAACAACTTGAAGTGACCTAGAGGAGCTTTGCAATAAGAAGTTGGTTGGGCACATTTCCATCATCATGTTTTCGTCTCGTGCATCACCGAGAACATTAGTTGAGTTGGGTTGGGTTGTTGGAGTTGATCGTAGCCTTBAGAYGAGGTAAMYCTTCKMAAGTTACAACAATYAGTGAGTAGAAGTATGACTTGAYMGTTAGGCGATGGGTGCATGGTTTCTTGAAGSAGAATCARTCAAGYTGTGGATATGGAAGGAYATTGYASATGATTTTTGTCRCTTGCATGCAAAGTTTGGAACTTAGATGGATTTTTGAAGTGGACAAATGGGCTCAGCCTTATATTGCAACGAAGGTCTTGCAAGTTTGTGGAGCTACAGGTGGTGATTGATGGGAGTCAATGTGGAAATTCGATTGCTTGGGTAGGCGAAAGGCCAGGACAACAGACGTGAACCATAGGTGTAGCCAAGGATGTCATTGGAAAGGTGTGATTGGTTTCAAGTTCTTGCATTTATTAAGTGTTATAGTGATTTCTTTAAAGAGAAGTCAGATGACTTGGTGGTTCAAGTGAAATCCATTTCCACGGTGAGAACTAGAGGACTTGAGGGCTAATCAAGTGGTGCATATTCGAAGAACTCATGTAGCGACTCAGATGCCTTTATAAGACGATTGTGTAGAGAGCTTGGGCAACCTAATTTGACTATTCTTGATGTGCACTTAGGAAAATTTGAATGCATTCGTGGAGGTGGATTGAGGAAGCTTCCTAAATCTTTGATGAGGCACTTTGGATAAGTCATTGCGATGAAGTGGGTAGTGAATTATTTACATGTCGAGTTAGAGAGGATGGATGAGGCACCTTGGTGTTTGGTTCCTTAGAAATATTTGTTGATTCATGCCATGACTTGACTCTCACGATGAAAATGCCATAGTTTGGACACTTGCAGAAGGTGAAATTTAATCTGATTCTATAAGATCTATGGAATCAACCGAAAAGTTGACCAAGAATTGTTGGCAGTCAACTTGAATGGGAAAAGCGCAGACCAAGTGACTTCAGTGGTGTTCTCCATCATTTTTTATGGGACATTGGATGAGGCAGAGAACACCTTGGTTATTTGCAGATGATTTTGCGATGACTCATAGATCCTGTGGTGGGGTCATTGGTTTAAAGTTGGAAAAAGTATTTATTTGAACATGCCTAAGGCATGAAAGTTCTTTGAGGTGATGCATTCTACTTCAATAAATTTGGACAATTCATTGGGATCTTTGAGGAGTGTAGGTGTGTTTTCCACACTCATTGTAGATGCTAAGTTGTAGAGAGGTGACTTGATGAAAGGAGGCAAGTTGAGGACTTTCCTTCATTTGGAGAATTGTGAGGATAAAGATATTGTAGCATGAAGATAAGACTTGGGCATGATCATGTCTCTTCCTTTGGGAAATATGGTTGAGGGTGAAGCCTAACCATTTGAGGGCCTAGAGAGGTAGAAACAATAGCATCATCAGGTTATGAAGTAGTGGGGAAAAATAAGTATGGACATGCAGTTCTTGGTGTAGATTGATTAATTGTGCCACATGGTGGACAATGGAGTCACGTTGTTGTGGATGAATTTGCTTTGGGTTTACTTCATAGTGAAACAAGGTAAGGGGAGACCTTTATTTGGTTTTATATCATTGTGAGGATGGAAACAATTGTGAAAGGAAGTGACCATTTTGTCCATGAGGGTGTGCAAACTGAAGAAGTGTGACAGTTGGACTAGTCATTCAACTAGTGCATGCTTGTGTGAGAACAACATAATGAGAAGGGGATTAATAGTACAAACACACAATTAGGTTTGAAGTGAAACACTTAGAAATTATGGAGGATCACCTTGACGAGTATTGAACGATGGTAGTAGTAGTGAAGAAATGAGGGACACTTTCCTTAGTCTTTGGTATTGGACTGAGTGATGGAGATGCAACATAAAATAATAATTTTGGGAATGAGGAAGTGCATTCTCATGAGTTGGGTGCAATAGTTGGCTTATCTACCCAATTATTCAAAGGCATGGGGGATATCAGTGTGTAGAGACATGAAAAACTTGGTTGAAGTATGGACACAACAACAAGAGGATTGGATTTCAACACTCGGGAGAAAATTTGAAGTGAAATAGGAAGTAGTCGGTTGTTTCAAGAAACAATAGTAGTAGCAGAACTGAACATATACAAGCCAACAACATCACAATGAGAGAGTGCAACAAAGTTGGGTGACTTTCATCCTTGGAGTTGGGTGAAGTGACTGTATTAAATTAGGAATAAGATCATGCAGAGTTGGGTACAGTACAATTTGGTTGGTCTATGGAAAATGTGGGGTTTCCACTTCGTAGGGAAACTTGGGTTTTCTACTTTGGAGGAGTTTGGGGTTTCCATTTGGAACGAAACTTGGGGTTTCTAGAATACTTAATTACAATGAGGGGCACAATTTCATGTGGATACTTAGAGATCAAAGATTTTGTGGATGTTTTCGGTGATGACAAAGACTTGAGGTGGGGCATTATGTAAGGTGTTCGACTAGATGAGAACAAAGACCCTCACCCAAGTCCTCAAGGATATGAAACTCGAGGTTTCTTTGGAACCCAAGTATTGCATGAGTTGTGAAATTGGGGGCCTTGGGCATACAAACATTTCAAGGGGATTTCCAATTGGATCATGTTGACATGAGGAGTGCACCAATATTGGGGCATGTCGGTCCCAAGGGGTATGACGGTTGATTAGAACATGGGTTTGTTTAGGAAACCACATCTGTGAAGGGGAGGGATGATTCATTTGGGTGATTGAGTTTGCAAAGGGGTACAATGATTCATTTGGACACATAGATTTGTGAAGGGGAAGGACATCCCGAAAGGACATGATGATTTACGATGATGACCTTTTGAGTCCCTAGAAGAGAATAAGGGAACACAACCAAGAAAGGAATATATTGAAGAAAATGAGAGAAACAGATCAAGTTTGTTATTCTGAGGACGACTTAGATGAAGAGGGGAGAGATCCCTCAAGGAGCTAAGTCAATTCACATGGGAAGGAGTTTTCTTCCTTGAGGTGATTTCAGTGGACAAAGTTGCAGAGAATTTTTTTTGGCTCAATTTTGGGGAATTCTTGTCACAGGTCTGAGTAGGCAGGCTAGGAGAGAGATCATAGTTCGGTGTTAACTTGGTGAATTCTATGGTAATGTAGAGAAAACAAGTCTTTGGTTGAGGGAACGTTTCAGGTGCACTACAGGAGGCTGTAGATATGGTTGCGATAAAGATTTTTGGTATGACGAATATGTATATGAGTGTCTTGGTGAGGTGAGTCAAGTCGTACAACTTTGTTCAATTGTAAATTGATCCATTAGTGCTCATATTGTAATTATTTCACAATAAAAAATACTTAGTTGGGTTTTAGGCTCGTGTCGTGCCACTTGCACTATTTTTGTGTACGTCTTTCATTTCTTCCATTGTTGTTCTCTTGGTTTCTCATGGATGTATACTTGGTTTCCTACGTATACAAGAGTTGCACTAGAGTAGGAGTGTGACTCGTCGATAGCCTAGAATGGAGTATGGGTATGCTCTAGGTGGAGAGGAATAGTCTGGAGGAAGTATCTTTGGTGTTTCCAAGCATCCAAGTGAGAAACAATGCAGTGTCGCATATCCTCTATAGGTTCTTGATCACAAGATTCAGCTAGACACATTGTGGGGATGTGACACCCGTCATACTAGTGAGTGCGGGTTTGGTTTTGGCTGGTTTTCTATGCAACGTTAAGTTATGTGAATAGTTGTAACATTGTTTTTATTACTATATTGATATAGTCATAGGATATTGACCTTAGTTTTGTCCCCAAGAAACATAAGGAACATAATGTAGACTTGTCTTTAGTCTTTCACCTAATTGTGGGTGCATGATGCAGGAGCATCTCTCCATGTCAGCCAACCACATCTTTGCACACGCATTCAAAGCGGAAGGGAGGCGTAGTCCTCATTTAAAATCTGAATTGAAGGTAGTTAAATTCTTAGGCTGTTGATCCATAGAGTCGTGCCTTTGCATAGGCTGTAGATAAGATATGCCTTTAATGTTTGTAAGGATAAGATCTAGATATAGATGCTAGACTAGACAGCCCATTCAATGCAATTGAATAGGGTAGGTAGGTTGGAGGGAAGTACTCAAAGAGCCCCTCAGGGAAAAGAGATTTCGGATCTCATTTTGGTAAGAAGTAGAAGGAAGTGATAGAAGTGAGAAGAAGTAGAGCTAGTGGGGAGAAGTTGAGATAGGAGACAGTCTACGTGTAGAGAGCAGAAGAGAGAAGAGTCGAGACCTTGTTACAGGCCGTGCTTAGGAACACCTTGTACAAACAGGCATTTGCCATTTTAATATAAAGAGCAGTTTTTCCTGCATGTATTTTGTGTGCTATATGGATGTCTGTGAGTGTTCTTATATGATGTAGATGTATACTGTAGGGTTGCATTTGCAGGAGTGTGTCTGATTTCAGGTGAAGGTATTTGAGGCTTCATACCAAGAGGGTGTGACAGAATGCTGCGGGTTCTGATATCCGTGCACAGAGGTTGCACTTTTGAACTCTATGGATTCAAACAAAGACATTCTATGACACATGAACTGGATTCAACAACTTAGGAAAGACCTCAAGGTTGTTGAACACCTTGGAGGAAAGGTTGTGTGGGAGAAGAAACAGTTGCAGACAAAATCTCTAAGGAGTTCTGTGAGGCTCTGCCAAGTGGGCATTGAGCAGGTGCAAGGAGTTCACAGAGGGAGAACTATGCTGTGAGTTCAGAAGAAACAGAATCAATGAGGATTCTAAGAGGCTCTGCCAGGTAGGCATTGAGCATGTCCATAGGTGCAAAGAAGGAGGACATAATTGCTAAACGTTCTTTGAGAAGACACTCTGCCAGGAGGGCATTGAGATACTGTGCAGACAGGCATAGGGAAAAGAGAACTCTTTGATTTCTGTAATTGAAGGAATAAATCCACTGAGGGATCTCCACAGGGTTACTGAACACCTAGAGGACTTAGCAAGAGGTTTCTTGAGTGAAGGATAGCCAGGATGGCGTCCAAATATTCTCCATCTGAGGGAGAAGGAATAAAGAGAAAATCCCTTAGGGGTCCGAGCGTGTGAGAAGCTCAGGAGGGACAATGCTTTCGGTGCATAGAGTTGAGGCTGCAAGGAGTGTAGAGGTTGAATAACTCTTTGGAGGAGTTCATAGTTCCCATAAGTTCAGGAGGAACAACGTTTTCATACACACGGCAAGAACTCAAGTAAAGGAGTTCGCAGGGGAGAAGGAAGACAAAGTTTGAGGCCTTTGGGAACTTGGAGTTTTTCCAAGTCTATAAAGAAGTGCACAAGCTAAGGAGGGAGCACAGCAGCCGTCAGATCGGTGGGAGGAAGAGATCTGGACCGTTGGTTTCTACATCCAGGAAGGAGCAGGAGGAGCACACAGGAAGAAGGATGGATCTGCACCGTCAGATTAGATCAAAGTACCCGACATCCGTCATATCGGTTCGGAGCTACATGAGGTTTAAGCCCTCAAAAGGAGAGGAAGAAAGTCCCGAAAGGCATTGGTCACATCAAGATATCGAAAATCGAGATATCGAAGGACCTGAGGTCGAGGAAGTTGGGACATTTCAAGTTTTGAAATAGCGAGAGTGAATCTAAGCCGTCTGTCTGAGGGAGGATGTGTGTCGCGTGATCATCCATTTCGGAGATCTGGGCACTGGCTTGTAGAGGTGTGTCTTGAAGGCATCGGGATATCGGTGTTCGCGATATCGGGAGTCATGATAATAGGAGATTGGGAATCTCCATAGTAAAAGTCCCGGGAACAATCTGAGTCATTCATCTATCGAGGACACATGGCAAGAATCCAGAACCCATTGTCCATCGGGGTTTGGTGTTGACATAGAGGCTGTGTCAATGGGGAATCGCAAGTCATGAAATCCCGAGGGGTAACCGAGACCGTCCATCTGTTGGGGACGCATGGTGAAGATCCAAGACCTCGGGAAAAAGTCCCGAAAGGGAAGACTCCATCGGATTTTTGAGACTCGGCAAATCGCGAGTCATGTGGACAAGAGGTTTGTGCATTTCAGAATCGTGAAGTTTCATTTTTCGAAAGAAAGGAGAGCTTCGTTGTGTGGGGCCCAGCTGACTTCATATCGAGGATCGGGATATCGGGGATCCTGTGGACAAAGTGTTTATGCATTTCAGCATTTCGATGTCTGAAACCTTGATACGAGAAATAAGGCTGCGGTCACAGGGATAGTGGTCATATGGGCGAGGAGTCTAGCGAGGAGGGCTAATGCGTAAAGTGTCGTATTGGTAAATCGGTGATCGGGAGATTGTGGGGACAAAGGTTTGTGACATCGAGGATCGTGAAACCTCGAATCATGAAAAGGAGTATAAGGTTGTGGTCTTATGAAAAGTGGTCACATGGACCAAGTCATAGCCAGGAGGGGCTAAGGCCGAATGGAGTGCATCAACAAATCGGTGGTCGAGAGTTCGAGAGGACAGGAGCTCTTGACATTGGGGATCATGAAACCTCGAAACCCAAAACTAAGTCAGGGAAATTCACTGTTAAGTGTGGAAAAGTCATGTGGCTGAATTAAGGACCTGTGGATCAGGTTTTCAATAGAGATTCCATGAAGGAATCGAAAGAGTCGCTTCAGCTCATGAATGAATGAGAACGATCTTGTGAGCAAGAGAGCACGAGGTGGGTGTAAGTCGCAGTGTCTCGCACTGCGTCAAGTGGTATTAGAGCTAGAACTATGTTTGTATATTTCAAGAAGATGGAGAAGGTGAGGGAAGCCAGAGGAGGAAAGCACTCTGATACTCACTGCGTCAAGTGGTATCAGAGCTTGATCCTTGTCTGTATATTTCAGGAAAGAGAGGCAAGGGGTAAAGAGCACTCTGATACACATCAAGTGGTATCATAGCTAGAACTCTATTTGTATATTTCAAGCAGAGGGAGAAGGCCAGGGAAGCTAGAGGAGGAAAGCACTCTGATACTCACTGCGTCAAGTGGTATCATAGCCTGATTCTTGTCTGTGTATTTCGGGCAAGGGAGGCATAGGATATAAAAGAGTACTCTGATACACTATGTCAAGTGGTATCAGAGCCTAATTCTTGCTTGTATATTTCAGGAAAGAGAAGCAAGGGATAAGGAGCACTCTGATACACGTCAAGTGGTATCAGAGCTAGAACTCTGTTTGTATATTTCAAGAAGAGAGAGAAGGTGAAAGAAGACAGAGCATTGGAGACTCTGGTGGTTTTTTGAACGTAGGAAGCAATCAAGAAAGCGGTCAGCAGGATTGGAGGATGAAGCTAGTAACACTCTTGGTCCAGAGTGACAGCAACAGGTTTGCTAGGAGAGGAGACAGAGACAACGCCATGACTACTGAAGGCCGTAGATTTGATGGAAGAAAGGACCTAGACCTGATGAGTGACGCGGAATGGGATGAAGAAATCGATGAGATGAACGAGAGACTGGACGAAATTGCAATTGAGATGCGGCATGATAAGATATCGAGATGGATGCGCGAATGGACCATGAAGAAGCCGAAGATAAAATGGCCAGTCAAGGAGCTGATGGTTAGAAGACAACATAATATGTTAAGAGGATGGTTGAGGTATGCTGAAAACCTCAATGCACCAGAAGAGGAGATGATTTAGGTGTGTGAACTAGAGACTGGAAAAATTCTCAGTGAAGAGAATGAATTGGGATCAACTGAGGATCTCAGGAACTGCCAGAAGGGAAGAGAAGAAATTCAAGTTTTCCAGGTGGGCAACGAGATGAGATCCCTGCGGGATCTCATGGACTGTCAAGAGGATAGCCAAGGAATTTCACATTGCCAGCTGGGCAATGAAATGAGGTCGTTATGGGATCTTGAAGACTTCCAAGAGGGCAGTGGAAGCATCTCGGATTGCCAGGTGGGCAGAGATGAGCATTCAATACTATCTGAAAGTCTCATGGACTCGGAGGTGAGTTCAATTCAGCAACGGTTGCTGATGAAGATGGGATCGGTTGATCTCATAATCTTCCAGGAGAGCAGCAGGAGCATCCCATATTTCCAGGTGAGCAAGGATGAGAAGGTGAGCTCAAAGATGAGTTTGGATCAGCAGGTACAACTAACAAAGGAGGAGGATCTGAGGGATCTTCTGATGATTGGGGGAATTGAGGTATTCCTATCATTTTCCTAGGAGGAGGAAGAAGTCTCCGTTGTGAATGTTGAGGCAGCAACACCAGAAGAACAATCAGCTGAGACTGTTAGGAAAGAATAACTGGAGCGGACTTTGGGAGCTGCCCAAGCAGACGAAGAGGAAAATGAGCATTCTGAGGAGTGTCTCAATGCATTTAGCTAGGAAGATGGAGAAGATGTAGCACTGAAGCTGACAGAAGAAGAAGCAGAAGGAGGAAACGAGCATTCTGAGGAGTGGCTCGACACATTCAGCCAGGAAGCTGAAGGAGAAGCAGAAGAAGGAGAAGAGGTAAACAACATTATTTTGGTTGATCTATGGGATCAAATTGAATCCCTGGAAGAGAGGGTGAAAGTGAAGAGCATGCACATCCAACAGGTGAAGTTGGAAGCTAATGAAGAATAAAGCATGGGAGATCATGATGATCTACCCATGTGCCAAAAAATTTTGCAGATGGGGAGACTGCAAAAACAGGACCAGCCATTGGAGCAGCTGGATGAAGCGATTGAGGAAATCAGAAGGCTAATGTCAGGGTCAGCAGAAACTTCCAGCAAGGAGAAGCTGAGCAAAAAAGAGGAAGCAGAAGTAGCGCGGAAGCAGGGAAATGGAGCATATGAACAGCTCCAGAGGATGATTTGGGATCCAGGAGGATTTCAACATCAGAGATGAGAAGCTCATGAGAAAAAGCTCATGAGCAGGAGCTCATGAATTTTGTAGCTAAGGAGTATGATGCAGGATCATCTCTCCACGTCATCTAGCCAGCCATCCAACCACGTATTTGCACACGTATTCAAAGTGGAAGGGAAGCGCAATCCTCATTTAAAATCTGAATTAAAGGTAATTAAATGATTAGGCTATTGAGCCATAGAGTCGTGCCTTTGCGTAGTCTGTAGATAAGATAGGCCTTTAATGTTTGTAAGGCTGAGATCTAGATCCATATGCTAGACTAGAAAGCCCATTCAATGCAATTGAATAGGGTAGGTAGGTTGGAGGGAAGTGCTCGAAGAGCCCCTCAGGTAAAAGAGATTTCAGATCTCATTTTGGTAAGAAGTAGAAGGAAGTGATAGAAGTGAAAATAAGTAGAGGTAGTGGGGAGAAGTTGAGATAGGAGAGAGTCTGCGTGTAGAGAGCAGAAGAGAGAAGAGTCGAGACCTTGTTACAGGCTGTGCTCAGGAACACCTTGTACAAACAGGCATTTTCCATTTTAGTACAAAGAGTAGTTTTTCCTACATGTATTCTGTGTGTTATATGGATGTTTATGAGTGTTCTTATATGTTGTAGATGTATACTGTACGGTTTCATTTGCAGGAGTGTGTCTAATTTCAGGTGAAGGTCTTTGAGGCTTCATACTAGGAGGGTGTGACAGAACACTGCGGGTTCTGATAGCCGTGCACAGAGGTTGCACTTCTGAACTCTGTGAATTTATACAAAGATGTGCTATGACACAAGAACTGGAGTCAACAACACAGGAAATACCTCAAGGTTGTTGAACACCTTGGAGGCAAGGCTATGTGGGAGAAGACACAGTTGCAGACAGAATCACTGAGGAGTTTTGTGAGGCTCTTCCAGGTGGGCATTCAACAGGTGCAAGGAGTGAAAAGAGGGAGAACTCTATTGTGAGTTCAGAAGAAATAGAATCACTGAGGATTCTGAGAGGCTTTGCCAGGTGGGCATTGAGCAGGTGCATAGGTGCAAAGAAGGAGGACAAAACTGCTAAATGTTATGTGAGAAGACACTCTGCCAGGAGGGCATTGAGATACTGTGCATATAGGCACAGGGAAAAGAGAACTCTTTGAGTTATGTAATTGAAGGAAGAAATCCACTGAGGGATCTCCACAAGGTTACTGAACACCCGAAGGACTCAGCAAGAGGTTTCTTGAGTGAAGGATAGCCACGAGGGTATCCAAACATTCTCCATCTGAGGGAGAAGGAAGAAAGACAAAATCCCTTAGGGGTCCAAGCACGTGAGAAGCTCAGGAGGGACAGTGCTTTCGGTGCACAGAGTCGAGGATGCAATGAGTGCATAGGTTGAAGAACTCTTTGGAGGAGTTCAGAGTTCCCAAAATCTCAGGAGGAACAGAGTTTTCATATGCATGGTGAGAACTCAAGTAAAGGAGTTCACAGGGGAGAAGGAAGACAAAGGTTGAGGCCTTTGGGAACTTGGAGTTTTTCCAAGTCTAGGAAGAAGTGCGTAAGATCAGGAGGGAGCACAACAGCCATCAGATCAGCGGGAGGAAGATATCTAGACCGTTGGTTTCTATTCCCAGGAAGGAGCAGGAGGAGCGCACAGGAAGAAGGACGGATCTGCACCGTCAGATCGGATCAAAGTACCCGACAACCGTCAGATCGGTTGGGAGCTTCACGAGGTTTAAGCCCTCGAAAGGAGAGGAGGAAAGTCCCGAAAGACATTGGTCACCTGAGGTCGAGGAAGTTGGGACATTTCAAGTTTCGAAATAGCAAGAGTGAATCTAAGCCATCCTTTTGAGGGAGGACGTGTGTCACGTGATCATCCATTTCGAAGATCCAGGCACTGGCTCATAAGGGTGAGTCTTGAAGGCATCGGGGTATCGACGTTCGCGATATCAGGAGTCATGATGACAGGAGATCGGGAATCTCCATAGTAAAAGTCCCTGGAACGATCTGAGTTGTTCATCTATCGAGGAAATATGGAAAGAATCCAGAACCCGTCGGCCACCGAGGTTTGGTGTTGACATAGAGGCTGTGTCAATGGGGAATCGCAAGTCACGAAATCCCGAGGGGTAACCGAGATCGTCCATCTGTTAGGGATGCGTCGTGAATATCAAAGACCTCGGGAAAATGTCCTGAAAGGGAGGACTCCATCGGAGTTTCGGGACTCAGAAAATCATGGGTCACATGGACAAGAGGCTTGTGCATTTTGTAATCATGAAGTCTGATTTTCCGAAAGAAAGGAGAGCTTCGTTGTGTGGGGGCCAGATGACGTCATATCGAGGATCAGGATGTCGAGGATCCCCTGGACAAAGTGTTTATGCATTTCGGCGTTTCGATGTTTGAAACCCCGATACGAGAAATAAGGCTGCGGTCATGGGGATAATGGTCATATGGGCCAGGAGTCTAGCCAGGAGGGCTAACGCGTAAAGTGTCGTATCAGTAAATTGGTGATCGGGAGATTGCAGGGACAGAGGTTCGTGACATCGAGGATCGCGAAACCCAGAATCACGACAAGGAGTATAAGGCTGTGGTCTTATGAAAAGAGGTCACATGGACCAGGGCATAGCCAGGAGGGGCTAAGGCCGAAAGGAGCGCATCGACAAATCGGTGGTCAGGAGTTCGAGAGGACAAGAACTCTTGACATTGGGGATCACGAAACCCCGAAACCTGAGACTGAGTCGGAGAAATTCACAGTTAAGTGCGGAAAAGCCGTGTGGGTGAATTAAGGACCTATGGATCGAGTTTTCAACAAAGATTCCACAAAGGAATCGAAAGAGCCGCTTCGGCTCATGAATGAATGAGAATGATCCTATGATAAGGAGAGCGCAAGGTGGGTGTAAGTCACGGCGTCTCGCACTGCATCAGTGCACCAAAATAAAGGTAGCTTTGCTTGCTTGTTTATATAATATAAAAGGGGTTGCATGAAACTAAAATGAAGAAATAGTTTTTCAGCTCCTTATTTACTACTTGTATTGCACCACAAGGGTGTGGTTAACAAGTTATGTGAATAGCTTCCCTGATAAAAAAATTCATGTCCCATTGCATAGTCATGAACGATAAGCCATGTCAAACCCTGACTTCCTTAGTTGCTATCTTCACTTATCCCAACAAGAACTTATCACTCTCCATAGCTATGAAGTAGCTTTCTTGGAGTAGATATTTAAACCTTCTATTGAACTATATAACTAGTATATTGGAATACTATCTTTCAAGGGTTCTCTAAATAACTTCAAATAGGAGAACATATCCAACCTCTTTATACTTTTTCAATTCCACTTTGTTCAATAGATGCAGCTTCAGGGGTTGGAAGGAATGATTCTTATCCTCTCCATCCAAATTCATTTCATATCGTTGTAAGTGACATGTGATGTCCACATATAATACAACCATTCCACAAACAAGCAAAGAGTAAAGAAGAGAAGAATTAATCAAGATTCATGTAATTTTTTGGAATTTGAAACTAGAAATTATTAAAATATTATTTTTATATTTATTTTAATTATATATTTATTAATTATTGTAATTAATTTATATTAGTTATATAAATAATGTAGTTAAATATTAAAAAAAAAATTATTAAATAATAATAATAATATGAAAAACAATTATTCATAATTAATAGAAAAAATAATTTAGTGAAAACTAATTTGATTAATTTTAACATGTGAATTTTCAATATCAACATCAAAATAAAAATATGAGAAAAAACTCTTCAAAGTTAACATTAAGTGAGTAGAACATTCTTGACCCTCTTATTCATTGATGAGTGGCATCATTGGAGAAATTATAATAATTTTTTGAGCGTTTTTATGTTAATATTAAGTGAGTAGCACATTCTTGACCGTCTTATTCATATTATTCATTGATGAGTGACATCATTGGAGAAGTTATAATCATTTTTTGAGTGTTTTTAATGTTAAATTAATTGCTTTGACATCTCATTTCTGATAGACAGAAAAACATGATTATTGAGAAGCAATAGGATTTGAATGGTATTGGGAAAAACATGATTATTGAGAAGCGATAGGATTTGAATGGTATTGGGAAATGATGTCAACATTCAGATGGCCATATGAGAGAACAAACTATTAAAAGCAAGGATCAAATTTGAAGGTAAAGTCATATTTCAATTTGAAAAAAAAAAACATGATTATTGAGAAGCAATAGGATTTCAATGGTATTGGAAAAGGATGTCAATATCCAGATAGCCATATGGGAAATTAAACTATTAACAGTAAGGATAAAATTTAAAGATAAAGTCATATTTCAATTTGAAAAAAACATATTATGATAAATTTAATTTTTTATATTATATATTAAAATAAATAAAAGAAAATATTTATCATTAAAAAAATTAATCCATACAAATAAAATTAATATATGTTTTAATTTTTAGGATCTCAATCTCTACAACATAGCATAGCATGAGGCTTTGATTTTATGACTTTTTCCTTACAATTCACCATATTTAAATATTTAATGTATGTTTTACCATTAACACTTATTTATGATTTTTTTTTAAGATTTAAAAAAAAAATATGTAAAACTTGATCTCTATAATACAAGCAATCATTAAATAATAAAATATAATATAAAAAAATATAATATAATAAAATATATGCAGATTGCTTAGTTTTCAAATATAATTGTAAAATAAGTTGAATGCATGCATAGTAGTTTCAACAAAAGTAAAATTGTTTATTTGATAAAGATAAAAATAAATAAATAAATGTTTAATCTTCAATCGAAAAAAATGACCATTGAACCATTATCAAAACACTATGGGTATTGGTTTCTTAAATCTTTTGAAAAAACACTTGATACTTGAAAGATGTATTTTATATTTGAATGAAACAATAGTCTGACTAACCTATTTAAGAAGTAATATAGAGATTAGTAAATAGTATAGAACACTTTTCACTCTAAACCTTTAATAGTTTTTTTTGTCAACAATTTTAGATTTATCCACTATATAGTTTTATAAATTTATATCCCAAAAAATTTGAGTTGAACATAATCTAATTTGAACTCATTAGAATCATTCATAATGGTTAAAGGGAAGATTAACCAGGCTTCAATATCCAATTTTGAAATTGATGACATATTCATTAAAAAAACCACAATATTTCAATAGCATAAATGCAATACTACGTTCCTATACTTCCAATCATAATATTACTAAAATATCATTTCAATAACTAACAACTAGTTACTAATATAATACACCAAAAAACAATTGTGCAAAATCATTGAAAAAAAAATCACCAGAAAAAACATTTCTTCAAGATACTATTGTAAATTCTCAAAACCAACTACATGTAAAAGCGTCTTCATAAATTTTTACAATTATTATACTAGTCAATGTTGGAATATGAATATGATATCCAACTTGAATATCAATAACTATAGATGTATATTGAAATTAACACTTCATTTGCAATGATATGACATTATCCTCACTTAGTCAATCAAAATAGATTTTTTATTTTAAATTTATTTTGCAAGGAGATAATTTAATACCTTTATAAAGTGCTAAAGGATTAAGATTTTATGACGGGATAAAGGGGTGCAATGAGAATTCAAATTTGGTTTATTTTAATAGAATTTTTTAGGGTTGAAATTTGAAATCTCTTTTATTCGTAAAATAAAAATTTGAAGAGAATTTTTTTTTCAATGTCTTTTATTTTAAGTTTTAATAAATTTTTAAGTATTAATTTATTTTCCATTATAATATGTGTTAAAAATATTTTCATAAAAAAATATTATTTACATGTTTGCAATACACTTTCAAGTCTTGACTTTGTTTTAACATCTTTCTTCTATTAAATCAAAACTTGATCTAAACATGAATTTTTCCTTTACTTGTTATAACAAACCACAAGCTATAGCTCATTAGATATAGAAGGAATTTACCCTTACTAAATTCATAGAGAAATTAAGAATTAACCCTTCCACAAAGTTTTTCACTCAYTACTATTTTTTTTWAAAGTAATRCAAATTATAGACATTCTATAGCTCTTTTATTTCACAATGAATTTTACYATGTGGAAACCCCATGTTGAGCACATAAGGAATTATATATATTTCTCTCTTTAKATGTAGAAATTACCCCTCTCTCTATATATATGTATGAGATGCAGATTAAAATATTTTATTTATGGTTTGATATTGAAACTTTTTTTTAATTATTAGCATTTTTTAAATACCACTGCCAATTCCATATAGAGTACAAAAACAATTATACATCTTCCTCACATCGAAATGTAAAAATTGTCTTTCCAAAACAATCTAAATCTACTATATAAAGTAATTTTTTTAAATGATATGAATTATAACTTTACTCTACTAATGAAAATTGTATCTCTATCATAAATGTCATCAAGGGAATCTTTATCATAAATGTCATCAATCAACTACAAAGTTAGCTATCCATAATTTTACCACAAATACTATCTTTTGTCCATTTTACTTATTTCACTAATAAGCTAGATCAAAACCAACAATTAGTGTCACATATTGTAGCTATTGAAAATTATGAAGGATTACCTAATTGTAGATTCCAGTTATTAGAGGACCCAGCCCTAAGGTCAATGATTAACTTTGTTGTTGAATCCTCATATGACCCAAACAACTAAGAATAACATCTAAGAACAACTAAACATCAAATATACAACTATATAAAATTACCCAAAGTCAATGATTAACTTTGCTACAATCTTATGCAATTCAAATAATTAAAAATTTGAACCTAAAAACAACTAAACATCACTTTGTTGAGCTAATAACGACTAAACATGACATATACAGTGTTAAAAATTTAATTAGAAAGTACATAGGTAAGTGTTGTTGATTTTTGGACAATATCGGGAATACATTCTTCTAGATATATATATATATATATATATATATATATATATATATATATATATATATATATATATGACATATTTTTTATAATATAATGTATAAATATATTTAGTAAATATATATATGTGGCCTTGACCTCTTCTACATGTGGCCTTCAACGTCCCTAAGCTTCCTTGTGGAAAAAACACCTATAAAAGTCCTCAAATTCCTCTGAAACCTATCATAATGTGTTCAGAACATAACAATTAGTCAAAAATGACTATTCAGTCACAGAAAATAGACTTCGGCTCATCTGAGCATGACCTCCATCAATGGTGGTCCTAAGCTCCATGAAGCTCCCTGAAACTTCAATGGTGTAAAACCTGCAATATAATTCTCCAAATTCCTTTGAAAACAATGCCAATGGATTCATAACATCCAAAAACCCCTACCTAGGATTTTTCATCACCTCATTTGGCTAAAAAATGAAGAATATAGACCTCCTGCCATTTTCCTTCTTCAAGCTTGTTGTCTCTGGTTCGCCAAATCGCACCTCCTGTGTGAGTAACCTGGATTATGGGAATTTCTCGTGCCTAAACCTAGCACATGTGAGCCTCTCCACAAAACATGCCAAAATGTATAATGGTTAGAGAACCTAGCCCCCAAAACGCGGAGGTGTTGGACGCATGGGGGCCATGTGGCCACGTTTGTCGTGGATAAAAAGGGATCCATTTCCAAATGGCATGAGCACTTGAAAAGTGGTGGGTGCATGGTTTGTTGGTCATTTAAACATGGTTTTGAACCCCATGAAAAATTCATGTGGCAAAGGGTCATATGGGATTGTGCATATAAACGGGGGCAGGGGCTGGGGTTGGGGCTAAGCCCTAGCTTGGACCTGCTCTGAAATATAAAACAATTGCAATTTAAATAAAATGAAAACCATAGTATGGTAAGCACCACCATAAGGGCACATCAGTTGGGTGTCCTTTGTCAAGTATTTTCATATGTGTGGAGGTCCAAGGTTTGACCATTGTGGATTCCACAAAATTTTAAACACCAAAACAATAACACGGTGCCACATGACAGCCCATGCCTGGGCCACATGGCACCACCCAATTGGTCAATAAAATGACACATGCCCTAATTTCATTCGTTCATGTGTCTTCCAACTGCAAACTCAACACTGACACATCAACACTTTCCACACCATCTGCCACGTGTGAGTCGTACCCTACCATGTCAGCATGTACGGACTGTATAGTCAACATTTTATTTCCCTATTTGGAAAATCAAACAAATCGTGATATCTCACTCATACGATGTCCATTTGACCCCATTCGAAGTGCGTTGGGTTCGTGATGACGAGGGATACGCACCTATTTATCTTGAGGCGATTCCAAAAACTTTCATTTTTGGGCTAAATTTTAACCCCTGGTCCAGATTCTGATAACACCTTCCCACTCAAAGGATTTTGGACCAAAAAAATCCGATGATCATCTGACTGAGCTTCATTACTCTTCTAATTCCAATTTCTATCAATTGATTCTACTTGAAAAGTCTTTTTGGCAATCACTTGGGTACCTTGACACGCCTTGCACTACAACTATCTATATCCCTCAACCACTGTTCTCTAGTTATTGCTGACCCATTGTTCTCTTTGTGCTTGGAAGACTGACAACCTTCCCACTAAGAATCAAATCCCTCTTGTGAACTCTTTGGCATCAACACAATCTACTCTACAATGGATGGCAAAAGTTTCCTGCGACATATTGTCACAAACCAAGAAAACCATCAATCTTGAAAACAAATTTTATACAAGACTAGAAATGATGCCAACAAAGTCCTTTTTCTCTTCAAGCAAATGGTCGCATATTGTACTTCATCAAAGTACATGGTGTTTTCCTGCATCTTGGTGTACTCAATATCGACTTACAAGCCAACAAACACAATCGATTAAACATAAGTCGAAAAATATGATCAAGACAACATAGTCATCAAGACAACATCGACACAAGTTGAGACTCATTTGAAACATATCGACATTCCAAAGGTCGACATTCATGATACAAAATCATGATTCACTCATAATGAAACTTTCAAAAAGTTCATTGTTCACACATACAAAATCACATCCATGTGCATAGCTCTTCAACTCTCCTTCAAGTACAAACATAAGTGCATAAACCCAAAAACATATGGGTACATAAGAGCTGAAACTAAAAATGATATATGGCTGCAACAAGTGAGTATCATACCGATCTTTTACATCCTCCTAGCGAAGTTGTGCAACAACAAGAATGCCTTCAAAAGACTTGCATTCACATGCAAACTTGCATCATACAAGTTGTGATAAATTGTTGCTACAACTTGTCATACTTTCAACAGAAATGCATACATAAGGCTGAAAAGTGCATCTACAAACAGAGAAAAATGCAAGACTTACTTTCTCAAGAAATCTAACCATTTCTTACCAAGACAATTCAATGGTGACTTTTTATGTTGAACATCGTCGTCTTGTGAATCATATTGACTCACTTCGATGATGGAATATCCTCTTCCATTCTTGCCAGGCTCTTTATCCATCTGCTTCTCATGCTATGGATGAGTGGTTGGATGCAATGTCCAACATTGGTCAATGAGAGGACCCCACTTCTGGCAATGACTGCAAATCTTTTGCATCTTCTTTTCAAGTTGCCTTTGCTTGGAAAGTTTTCTGAATGTGGTCAATCTTTTCCAACATCTTGAAACATTATGGTTATCTAAACCAGAATATGTACATGGACTTTTTCTTCCATTTTTACATGAAAATTTACCATGCTTAACATAATCAAAAGCAACCGAATTATAGGTAGAAATATACCTTGAACATTCACCTTTATTTCCTTCTTAAGGACGTGAATTTGAAGAGTTACTAGCTCTCTTTTGAACACCAACAAACTTGTTCTTGTCCTCATGGCTCTCACAACTCTCTTGCTTCACACATTTGCATTCATCTTGAACACATACTTTGCATGCTTGAGGGATTGAACTTGCAACAAAAGTTCTTGAACATTCACCTTTATTGCCTTCTTTAGGAGGTGAATTTGAAGAGTTACCAGCTCTCCTTTGAAGACCAACAAAAATTTTTTTGTCCTCATGGATGTCACAAATATCTTGTTTCATAAATTTGCATTCATTTTGAACACAAACTTTGCATGCTTGAGGGATTGAACTTGCAACAAAAGTTGTTCTTGGAATTTTTTCCCTTGTCTCCTCAAACTTTGGAATATTGATGTCGGCCTGCCCTCTGTGGCCCGATCGCTCTCACCAGGACCTTAAACAATGCGGCCTGAAGAGTTAGCAACTCTTTTGACTCCCTCGGGAGTCTTTTACCCACAGTACACTTCTCGGCGATCTCCCTTTCACCAGTCGGGAAATCGGGTTTTACGGACTCGCGAACCTTGTGTACACCTCCCGTGCAATATGAAACTCCGAATCCTGATCCCCGATGTCAACGGTCAACACTTCCGTGTGTCAGGGATTCCCCAATCGGGAAATCGACGGATGAAAGGTGGCGATTTACTTACCTTTCAAAACCCCGAACGCCGATGTGCGATGCCACGTGTTGTCCTCCGCTCTGTCTCCATGGGACCCATCGCAACTCGGTTGTTTGCTGTTTTTTCGTGCTCCCTTCATCTCCAAAACGCCGAAGTGCCAAGTCCCGACTCCTCGGGATCTCATGCCACCTGTCCCTCCGATGATCGACGACTCCGATTAAATCGGGAAATCACAACTCGCGATTTCGACGTGTATACAACTCTTGCACTCACCAACCCCGATATGACGATGTTCGATGGCAAATAGATTCTCTAGTGCGCCTGCGAGTTAACCCCCTCGCAACTGCTCTGCGATCTGACGGTCTGCGGGATTTCATGACTCTCCACAACAAATTCAAGTCGTCGATTCTCTTCCTTTTGAAGAGTTCTCTATTTCACCAGCTTCGTCCTGTGCAACTGAAGCAAAGATACTATCCCTCCTGATCTTTTACCAACTCGGACTCCTCCAGAGTGTTTGCGCACACTTCCTGTTCTCAACCTTCAACCACTCCCAACAGTACTTGAAGTCTTTCAGGTTCTGCGCTTTCACAGTCACAGCAACCCCGCCCTTTCTTTTCTCAGGCTTGCTACTGAGACTTCAATCCGACCTGCACTTCACCTGCACGGCTCAAATAACCCAACACGATTTTGGTCGACGAGAATAAGAGCTTCACTATTGAACCTCCTCAACGCACTCCATGCGAAGGAATTCAACTGCACTCTATGCAGGAATCTCCTGGTTCGGACAGTGAAACAATTTGGAACGTATTCCCTCATTCTCTCAGGTTTCGAACCTGATATGCAATCACATATGCAACATATAGAAGATAAGCATAAAAAGAAGCAAGTATGCAACAGCATAATATCAGCAACACACAGAGATCAAACACATCCATGAAATTGAATCAAAGCTTTCCTATTAATTCAATGTCTGTACATGGGAATTCTTCACAAGCTCCATGTTCTACTCTCTCTTGCTCCTATATGAAATGAGAATGATTATCATTATGATACAAAGGAGGGTGCCTATATTCTGTTTTCCCTCTCGAAAGAAAAATTGTCTAATCTACAGTTAATTCCTATCTAACAGCATTAAGACTATTAAATGCCTTCCTATATATATTACAATACAAGTGCACTTCATATGAATTCTTTCATTCAAACGATGGCACAACAATCTTTTCAAAGTAATTCGAAAATGTATGTGATGGCGTTGTCCAGCTGTTCTTCTTCTTTCCACGCGCTGGCTCGCTTGATGAAGTCGTAGATGCTCCTTCATCAAATATGCTCCATCTTTCTATTCATATCCAAGACCACAATACTTGGGCCTCTCCTCAACAACAATAGTCTCTAAAATGCCTTGTGCATGCTTGCCTAACCCTCTACCTTCATAGCCCATTTTTAACAATAAATTGGACCCTATTCCTCTAGTCTGATTTTCAAAAACACCAAAGCATTCATCTTGAGAGGAATTTGAAGAAAAAATAGCATTACATACCTCATGTTCATGCATTTACTTGGTAAAGGTTTCCTTTGCCTCATGGAGTTGAGTCTCCATCTCATGCAATTTTTCAAGAAGTTGGTGCTTCTCCTCCTTCATGGCCATCAACTGCTCTTGAAGAACAATTCTCTCCTTTCTATCTTCCCACATCTCTTGCACCACATCTCTCATGGTTAGAAACTCCTCCAACATCTCTTTGTCAAAGAACTTGGATAATGAATATGTATGAGAACTCTTACTATTTCAATCTTCCTCCATCTTTGCAAGATATCAAACTTCAACACAAAACTTGCACAATAATACCAACAACTAAATCTCTAGCTATCAATGGAAATCACATGAGAAAAAATATGCACTGATACCACCTGATCTGAAAATAGGGGGTTGACTTGTTATGCTATGCAAGCACCCTCTACTCCATTAAAATAAACTTCAGGACCTTGCTCAATGTCTTAGTTGCGCAAGAGGTTTTATGTGTCAATTTTATGCTTCTTTTAAATGTTTATGTGTGAGGCCTTTGTAAGGTTAAATATTTGCTTTAAATAAAACACAACAACAACATAAGTGCAACAAATATAACCAGCAAACTCACAACAATAACAAGATGATAAAGGAGTTCACCCCCAGCTGTGCTACATCTCCTTGAGCCTCCATCAATGGACTAGGCTCTCTAGGCTTAGTTTGTCAAAGATTATTTTACAAGATGCTTCTAAATTCCAATGGATTTATTGATTGTACCATTGGGTCCAGAATACATAAAAACCCCAAAAATGACTAATAGAACTCTGAAAATAGACCATGGCTCATCCGGGCATGACCTCTTTTACATGTGGCCTTGAGCTTCCCCGAGATTCCTTGTGGAAAAAACACTTGTAAAAGTCCTCAAATGCCTCTGAAACCTGTCCCAATGTGTACAAACCATAACAATTAGTCAAAAATGTCTATTCAATCACAGAAAATAGACTTGGGCTCATCTGAGCATGACCTCCATCAATGGTGGCCTAAAGCTCCCTAAAACTTAAATGGTGTAAACCCTACAATACAAGTCTCCAAATTCCTTTTAAAACTATGCCAATGGATTCAGAACATCCAAAAACCCCTAGCTGGGCTTTTTCGGCACCTCATTTGGCTAAAAAATGAAGAAGATAAGCCTCCTACCATTTTCCTCCTTCAAGCTTGTTGTCTCTAGTTCGCCAAATCGCACCTCTTGTGTGAGTAACCTGGATTTTGGTCGTTTCCCATCCCTAAACCCAGCACATGCACGCCTCTCCAAAAAATAAGACAAAATGTAAAACGGTTAGGGAACCTAGACCCCAAAACGCGAAGGTGTTGGGCGCATGGGGCCATGTGGCCACGTTTCCTGTGCATAAAAAGGGATCCATTGCCAAATGGCATGAGCTCTTGAGAAGTGGTGGGCATGTGGGTTGTTGTTCATTTAAACATCATTTTGAACCCCACACAAAATTCATGTGGGAAAGGGTCATATGGGATTGTGCATAGAAACATAGCCCCAGCCTGGACCCGCTCCAAAATATAAAATGATTGCAATTTAAATAAAATGAAAACCATAGTATGGTAAGAACCACCATAAGGGTGTGCCAGTTGGGAGGCCTTTTTAGAGTCTTTTCATATGTGTGGATGTCCAAGTTTCGACCCCCGTGGACTCCACAAACTTTTAAACACTAAAACAATAACACGGTGCCACATGGCACCACCCAATTGGTCAATAAAATGCCACGTGTCTACCAACTACCAACTCATCACTGACACATCAACACTTTCCACGTCATCTTCCATGTGTGAGTCGTACCCTGCCACGTCAACATGTATGGACTGTACAATCGACATTTTGTTTTGCTTGTTTGGTAAATTGAACAGATCATGATATCTCACTCATATGATGTCAGTTTGACCTCATTATAAGTGCGTTGGGTTCATGGAGATGAGGGCTACACACCTTGTCATTTTGAGGCGATTCTGAACACTTTCATTTTTTGGCTAAATTTTGACCCATGGTCCAGATTCAGATAATTTATGGCACGCATTGTAGCTATGTTTATCACAGAAGAAATGTCTAATATAGTGTCACGAGTTGAATTCAATGTTTCTCAAGAAAGTGCATGTGACATATGGTATTTAGATTCAGGCTACAATAACCACATGACAAGAAACATAGAATTGTTTTCTAGTTTGGATGAGTCAGTCCAAACCAAGGTTACACTTGGAACAGATATCCAAGTCACTGTATTAGGCAAAGGCAATATAAATATTTTAACCAAAAAAGGAGAAGAGAGAGTTATGTGTGATGTATATTATGTTTCTGGTCTGAAGCATAATCTGATGAGTATAAGACAACTTTTACAAAAAGGATACAGAATCTACATGGAAGGTAATCACTGTGTGATTATGGATAAAATCCCAAGCAATTTACTTATTGAAAAAATCTAGATGAAAAGTAACATAATGTTCCCATTGACATTAAATCCAGTCAAGAAGAAGAACACAATGCAAATTGTTGACAAAATAAAAAGTGCACAGTTAGACACTGCATTTACAACAGAAAGTATGTGCAGTACTAATGAAGAAAATAGTGCACGCAGTATCAAGAAAGAAGAAAATGGCGCAAAAATGAAGGCAACATTCCAATATAAAACATTGGATGACTCCTGGCTATGGCATTTCAGATTTGGACATTTGAACTTTGGAGGTCTGAAACTATTACACACAAAGGATATGGTAAAAGGCTTGCCATTGATTGAAAAACCAGAAAGGGTATGTGAAGGTTACATATTTGGCAAGCAACACAGAGAATCATTTTCAGTTGGAAAGTCTTACAGAGCAAAAGATCCACTGGAAATAATACATTATGATATTTGTAACGACCCTGCTTAAATAGATGTATATGATTATTAATTATAATTAAATTAGTAATATAATTGTCCTAAAAGATTAGCTAAACCATAATTATTTCTTAAAATAACATTAACTAATTAATTATTATTAATTAGTTATTCATGATTGTCAATGATTAATTTAAGTATTAATTAACTCATTAATTAATAAGGTAAATAAATAAAAGGAGGATAATAAATTATATTATTAAATTAAGTTACGTACCTGATACGGGATAACATATTAACTACAAGGGATAAGATATTAAATAAAGGGGATAAGGGGCATTAACGGGAAAGGATAAGAAGGTAATAAATGAGTTAGGTAGGGAGAAAAAGAGGTGGGGGAGTCGGTGAAGGAGGAATATGGAGGGGAAGGAGGGGACGGGAGGTTGGGGATGGATTTTGGGAGCTCTGGGATTTGTAGAGAAAAGTGAAATTTTGTAGTGAGATTGTATCAGTCAGGCACCAAGGTTGTTGGAGGTTTTGGGCACGGGGCCATGATATCCATATGATATCTTGGAGCTAGGAAGTTACCTAGTTGGCAGGGAGGAACTAGGTATTGGGCAGTGTTTTGCAGCAGCAGTCGAGGAGGCAAGCGGTGGAGAAATGCAGGATTATTAGCATCAAACTTAGGCATTTATTTGAAATTATGCATTATTGTATTATGTTAGAAAAATTTATTATTCATTGTAAAATTTAAGTTACGGAAGTTACTATTATGAAGATTATTATGTTGTTATGAAATTACTGTCTTAGTTTATGAAATAAATGGTTGTTTAATTTAATTCGGCCATTACATTTGGTATCAGAGCATCTTAGTTTGAAATCTGGGCCTATGGGCCAAGTTCCCAGCTCCAAGCTCCAGTCCCGCCTAACCTGCAAACCAAACCAAACGCAGAAATTTTAAAACAAATATTAAAATAATGCATTACAAATTTACCAAAGTAAAACATATAACTAAGGTTGTTACAAGTTGTAGACTCAAAAATACAAAAAAAAAAAATACATTTTCTGGAAATATTTGCAATAAATTTATATTTATAGATGCATTCAAGATTTGTTTAATATTTTTTTTTTAGTTTTTTTTTTTTAAAGTAAGTTGACTATAATTTTGTACTAGTGCTAAATTTTGTACAGTGAAGGCCAATACAGTCAAATCTTGCTAATATGGTATGTACTATGCTAGGCATATGGTAGATAAAATAATATCATTTCCAACAAATGACCATAAAAGTAGGTCTATGAAACTGAATGAGTAATTTTGTCCAATACAAAGTGGGATTGCATAAGCACCTCCTGAAGGATTATGGTGAAGAAAATCCTTAGCTACAATCATTTACTATTCTAATATTGAGTTGCAAGAGAAATTCGAGTCTCTTCGAGCATATACACTCTAAGAAACCCAACCAATTGACCCAAAAACGCCTTAATGTTTCAATGTTTATAAATTACAATATCAAGCTCCGAATCAAGCAGTTAAAAGGTACAAAGTAAGAAATTAGTCAATGTTTTAATTTTTTTTTTGTTGTTTCAAGTATTTTAGAATCAATTTAGACAAAATGCATAAAACTAATTTTATTAGAAACCCTTGTGATTCTGACAAGTCATAAAACCTAGAAATAAAGCGTTAACCCTTGGGAATCTGATAATGCATAAACTCTAAAAAAAAAAATTAAGTTATGAACCCTTATGAACATGATAATGCAAAAACCCTAAAAATGAACCTAAAGAAAACATAAAACCCTAGGCCCTGAAATCAGAAAGTTGAAGAAAGGAAACACATCATAGAAAAATAAAAATAACTAACATGTCTATTCATTAGCAGAATAAGCGCCTATGTGATTTGTCTTCATAAAGACGAAGGAAGTGAATGCCCTCTCGTCTTCAATAGTTCAACGAGTTGTTTAGGATACTGAACGAGATGTTGTGGATGAGATGGCGCGATGTGGGCTAGAAACATATTTAAATCTCCAAGCTCCTTGGCCGCAGCGGGATCGCTGCCCATGGAAGCCGATTTGAGAGCAACATGTTGTTGAAAGACCGCCAGGCATGAATCAAAGTGTCGGATCGGTAATAAAATCTCATTCTCATATACTTCGCGATCACATTTCATGCGAGATTGCAGCGATGGGAGGCTCAGCTTCTCGGTGCTTCGTCCAGAGGCACCCATCTTATTTAGATCCCGCGGTTGCATTTTCAAAGTTGATCGGCTAGAGTTCGAATATCAGCGTAATGGTTAATCTACATGAGAATACCTATAGGCTACAGCGACACGTCCCAGGAATTTGGAGAATACAGAGAAACTGAATGATGTGTTGAGCGCGAAAGGAGAATATAGAATTAATAGAAATTTTTTGGTAGTCATAGTCCACCGTGGGCTTGACTGCGTAGAGGAATCAAGGGACTTGGGTTGATAGGCATCATATCACAGTACGTTAAATCTAATAAGAAATCAAAATAAAAAGAAACGTTTACAACAGGAATACATTATTGAATTTAAAATTATTTCAATAGTGAGGCTGTTGTCCAACCATTGTGATTATTAACCAGCAAAATGTAACAACATTTTACCCTAGATTAACCCTACAGACTACAGCAAGGACCATAACCTGTTGGCTAGTTTACTTCTAGTAGGGCTCCAGTCCTCCAGGTGCTACGCGGTCCTTCTGTCAAGCATCCATTTAGGTCTGAGAACCCCACACCAATGCAGGAGGTGCTAACAAATGTGCCAAGAGCATGGTAAGCTACAGGAATATAGTCTCCACCAGTTCTCATTCGTTTACTCTAGTCAAAATTGTTTGTGTCTCACACTATTTTCACATATAGATTTTTCTTATCCATTTCCGCACGCAAAACAGAATTTGTATCAACATCAAATACCAAATTTTGAAGAGCATCTCTAACTTGTATTTCCATATGAGGTGTGGAGAATAGTGCAAAACTGATTTCTTGGTCACCTTTAAAATTTAGTTGCGATGCTTCATAACCTGGCCACATTTAGCAAGCCGACGCACTTGATCCTGATCCCGTGACACAAAGTCATTAAAACAAATAGTACAGACAACAACCTCATGGCGATCAGCTCTGAAACTCCTATAGTCGAAGACGGTGGGCAAATTCTCATAAACGCTCTGCTGGTCACGGTATGGAGGAGCAAAGGAAAGAGGCGAGAGGCAATGGAGGAAGGACACGTAGGGTTTGAAGAGCTGGCAGGTGTAGGGTTTTAGGGTTAGGTATGAAGAGTAAGCGTGAAGGAAGGGGGGCATGTGGGCCTCATGCGAGGACCCACTGCCCGACTCTAAGTTTTTTTTATTATTATTTTTCTTAATTTAGTTTAGTGATAATGTAAAGGTTTTATTTTAATTATATTTTATTTATTTATTTGTTTATTACGTTATTTTTATAATTTTAGTTTATGGTTATTATTATTTAAAAATATATAAATATAAATATATATATTTATAATAAACAATTACTATAGTAGGTAAATTAAATAAATCAGGCTTATTTCGAATCGGGGATTTTTAAAATTTAAAACTAAGTATATAAAATATATATATATATATATATATATATAT
>JZKD02S2266721.1:295889-308156 GCA_000966675.3 Picea glauca | reverse complement strand
CAAGGAGAAGATACGTGGTCTCCTACTCAAGGCATCTGCGACCACATTTTCCTTTCCCTTGATGTACGAAATACCAAAATCATACTCACTCATAAACTCACTCCATCGCCTTTGTTTGGCATTCATATCTCTTTGAGTGAAGATATGTTTTAAACTTTGATGGTCCGTTTTGAGCTCAAAGTTTTTCCCCACAAGATAGTGCCTCCAAATTTTTAGAGCTAGCATTACAACTGCCAACTCTAAATGATGAGTCACGTATAACTCTTTGTGCTACTTCAAATTCCTTAACGCATAGGCTATCACTCTTCCATCCTGCATTATCACAGCCCCCAACCCTTGCTTCGAGGAATCCGTGCAGACTGTGAAGTCCTTTTCCATATCCGACAGTCGTAGAATTGTCGCACTAGTTAGTAACCTCTTCAGCTCAATGAATGCACTATCACACTCTTTTGTCCATTCATACCTGACCCCCTTGCATTGCAAGGTGGTGATGGGTTTCGCTATTTTTGATAACCCTTCCACAAATATCCGGTAATAACCTACTAGCCCCATGAAGATTCTCACCTCATGGGCATTTTTTGGCACTGGCCACTCCATAATGGCCTTTACCTTTTCTGGGTCCACAAAGATTCCTTCGCCGAAAATGATATGACATAAATAGTGGATCTCTTTCAGGAAGAAGGAACACTTTGAAAACTTCCCATACAATTTGTTCTCTCTAAGGCGGGACAACACTATTCGCAAGTGTTCCTCATGTTCACTTTCGTTCTTGGAATAGATGAGGATGTCATCTAGAAAGACTTGTACAAATCGATCTAAGTACTTCCGAAATACACCATTCATGAGGCTCATGAATAATGTTGGCGCATTGGTCAATCTGAAAGGTACTACAACAAATTCATAATGTCCAAACCGAGTTCGAAAAGAATTTTTTGGGATATCACCTTCCTTAATCCTTAACTGATGATACCCCGATCACAAATCAATCTTTGAGAATACCGCTGCTCCTTTCATCTGATCGAAGATGTCATCTATTCATGGCATTGGGTACCTATTTTTCACTGTAGCATGGTTCAAGTCCATGTAGTCTATACATAGTCGTAAGGATCAATCCTTCTTCTTTAAAAAAATTACTGGTGCGCCCCAAGGTGAGACACTTGGACTTATTAGCCCTAAGAACAGTAACTCTTTCAACTGCATTTGCAATTCACAAAGTTCTAGCGCTATCATTCAATACGGATTCTTGGAGATTAGTTTTGCACTAGGTTTTCGCTCAATAGTAAAATCAATCTCCCTCTCAGGAGGTAACCCTAGTAACTCGTTCGGAAAAACATCCTTAAATTTTGACAATATCGGGTACTGACCCAATGATGGTCCCTTCCTTTCATACACTGCTTCCACTACATACAATCGACACCCTTGTCTCAAGCATCGCTTAACCTTCATAGTTGATATAAAGCGTAATGACACTTTTCTCCGTACACGCTGGATCTCTACTGGTCTTCCTTCATCGTCGACACAAAGCACCCTCTTTGCGAAACAATCTACCAAAGCTCGATGAGCTGCTAACCAATCCATTCTAATGATTAGGTCATATTCCCCGAGATTAGTGACATATACCTTCAACCTGGTAGTACACACTCCGAGGTCTACTATATAATTATCGACACTAGGTCCTATCGCTTGTTTTCCCCCCAAAGTCGTCTCAACTTGTTTAAAGTCATCATGCTTGTAGGCTGCCAACCCACTCTTTTCTAATGAAGATGGTGAAATGAAACTATCTGTTGCACCAGAGTCAAACAAAATCTTAACATTGATATGATTTAGCGTACTTGATGACTCCACCACTGTGGATTGATGTTCGGCCTGGCGGTTATTAACCGCTACATAAATATGGTGGTTGCTACTTGATCTCCCCATCGATGCCTTTCCTTCTCTATGCACAAACCTTGATTGTAACTCTGGGCAGTCATGATGGTAATGGGGTCCTCCGCACCCCCAACAGGTAACACAAGATTGAACCTGTGCACTGTTATGTGACTATCTCTGAAATGAATTCCTTCCTCTGGAACCCCTGCCCCTACTATTTTGACGCAACCTGCCTTTGGCAGCAAGCCGCTCTCACCGAGACCTTCTGTACCTTGGCCCAAAGAGTTGAAAATACTCTTCAATTCCCATATCGGGACTTCTTCTGACCCACAAGACACTCTTTTGATCTCCCGGTGGTCACTTCGGGAAATCGGGCTTCGCGTTCTCGCGAACCCTGTGTGCACATCCTTGAGAAATTCAAAACCCCAAACCCCGATGTGTCAACGGGTCAACACTTCCACTTGGCGGGGATTTCTCTATCGGGAAATCACCGATTGTGGGGTCGTGGTTCTCTCGCCCTCCAAATCTCCAAACCCCAAACTCCGATGACACCTGTCAACAACCCACACTATCACCGTGGGACTCGTCGCACTTCAGAATTTCGCTAATCCTTCGTGATCCTTTCGACTTTGAAAGTACAGATGTGTCGAGTCCCAGCTTCCCGGTATTTCATTCCTCCTGTCCCAGGGAAATCATCGGCTCCCGTGATCTCGGGAATTCGCTACTCTCGACTTCAACGAGCACGAAACTCTTACCTTGCTAAACACCGATCGCCGAACCCCGATGGGTGTTTATTCTCCCTGCGTCTATGGGTTAATTCCCATGCAGCTTATCCACGATCCTACGATCCTTGGGACTTCGCGATTTCTTCTTCGCAAACCTTGACCGTTGATTTTCCTTCTCGAGGATTTCTTCTGCTGTGTGCGCTTCTCCCGGTTCGAACCCCACCTGGGTCTTTCTTCCAGGAACTTCGAAGGATGTATTTCTCCTGAGCTTAACTTCACCCACTTCTTCAACTGAAGGTTGGCACACTCCTTGCGCTAGGCATCCAATCACTCTCTAAGTATTGGATCTTCTGGATTCTATGCACTCCCTGCAATAGTAATCTCTGCCTTCCTTTCCTCAAGCTAACTACTGAGATTTCAACCTTGGCCTGCACTTCTCCTGCATGACATGAGTAACCCAATTCGACTTCTGGACATATGAGAATAAAAGTTCAACTGTCTAACCTCATCAACACACTCTATGCGGATGAATTCGACTGCACTCTATGCAGGAATCTCCTGGCTCAGACAGAGAAACAATTGAAACTCATTCTCCTCCCTCTCACAGATTTCAAATCAACTATGAAACCACATACACAGCATATTCACAGAAAATGCATATAAATGAAACAAAACATTCAGGAACACATAAGCAACATCATACAAAGAAACAACACAAACCATGAAGCTGAATCACAGACTCTTTTATATTAATTCAATCTGTACATGGGTGTTCTGCATAAGTTCTCTGCTTGCTCTTCTTGCTCCTGCTTCTATTCACAATGATCTGAATAAATACAATAATACAAAGGAGGGTTCCTATATTCCGTTTGCCCTCTCGAATTCTACAACTATCAAATCTACAATAAATTCCTATCTAACAACATTAAAACTAATAAATGCCTTTCTATCTACAATACAATATAAGTGCGCTTCTTTATGAATGGCTTCATGAAAGAGCGGTGCACAATTCCCAAAGTATTTCAAAAACATATATGCTGGCACTGTCCATCTGCATTTTCCTTCTCCACGCACTGGCTCGCTTGATGAGTTGTGGATGCTCTTGCATCATACTCCTCGGCTCAAAAGATTTCATGGGCTCCTCTCCATGAGCTCCTGCATGGTCTGCCCATGCTTCTGTATAACTACCTCTGTTTCCCAGCTGGCATCCTCCACTGGGTGATTCTTCCATTTCGCCAGGTATTCAAAATAGTGCTTCCTCCTGGTCTTCTTGCCCAACCGCTTATCCAATATGCGCTCCATCTGCGGTGTCTGTGCAACTGGTAATTGTTTCTGCCACTGGATCACTGGTTCCTCAGTTCCTGCTTCTGCTTCATCAGCCCTGTAGGGGTATAAATCCGAAATGTTAAAAATTGGAGATATCTCGATGCCATCTGGTAGTTCAAGCTCATAAGCATTCTCCCCGAACTTCTTCAGGACTCTGCACGGTCTGATTTTCTTCATCTTGAGCTTGTTGTATGTTCCCCTTGGGAACCTTTCCTTCCTTAGGTGCGCGAGAACCATGTCTCCAACTTCGAACTGAAGTTGTCTCTTTCGCTGATCGGCTCTGCGCTTATACTCTTGATTTTACTTTTGCAGTCGCTGCCTCACCTCTGCGTGAAGTTCCTACATTGCTTCAGCGAATTCTTCAACACGAGCGCTGCTAGTTTCAGCCTGTCCTAACTCCTTGAGCTCAGAAACCCCTCTTGGCTGTGTCCCATACAAAATCTAGAATCGGCTCCTTCCTGTACTCATGTTCACAGAGTCATTGTAAGCAAACTCTGCCTGTGGTAATATCTGGTCCCAACTGCTGTGGTGCTCCATCACTAAGCCTCTCAACAGATCTCCCAAAATTCTATTGACCACCTCGGTCTGCCCATCTGTCTGCGGATGGAAAGATGAACTAAATGCTAGATTAGTTCCCAGCTTTTTCCATAGTGTCCTCCAGAAATGACCTATGAACTTTGTATCCCGATCCGAGACTATGCTCCTCAGCAACCCATGCAGTCTAACAATCTCTTTGAAAAATAAATTCGCGATGTGGGTCGCATCACTGGTCTTATGACAGGGTATGAAATGTGCCATTTTCGAGAACCTGTCTACCACCGCAAAGATGGAATTGACTCCTCATTGTGTTCTCGGCAAAACCAACACAAAATCCATGCTAATGGCCTCCCATGGTCTTTCTGGTATGGGCAATGGCTGATATAACCCAACATTCTACTTTCGGCCCTCTGAATGTTGACATATCCTGCATCTGTCAACAAACCGTTTGACATCGGTGCGCATCCCCGGCCAAAAATACGATTCGCTCAGCTTGGAGAATGTTTTTTCATGCCCAAAATGACCTACCAAGCCACCACTATGTTTTTCTCTCATCAAATTCTTCCTCATGGAGCAATTCAGAATGCACAATTGATTTCCCCTAAACAACAATCCCTCCTGGATCATGAAATCTATCCAAGGAGTCTGATCTCTGAGAACTGGATTCTTAGCTGCCTCGTACGCTTCTCTAAAGTCTGCATCACCTGCATACATATCCTTCAGATTATCAAAGCCCAATGTTTAGACTCTAAACTCCTGCAGCAGTAAACATTTCCTGCTCAAGGCATCAGCCACCTTATTAGCAGTTCCTGAAATGTGCTTAATGACAAATGTGAAATTTTGCATGTACTCTACCCATTTCGCATGCTTCTGGTTCAACTTCTCCTGTTGACTCACGAAATGCAATGCATTATTATCGCTGTATAAGACGAATTCCTTTGGTATCAAGTAATGCCTCCATTTTTTCAATGCCTGTATGACAGCATAGAACTCCTTATCATATGTGGAGTATTTCAACTTTGCATCATCCAACTTCTCGCTGTAATATGCAACAGGTCTGTCATCTTGACTCAGGACCCCTCCAACAACATATCTGCTGGCGTCACACTTCACCTGGAAGGTTTTCCGAAAATCAGGCAACACCAGAATTGGTTGCTCTGTTATCTTTCGCTTCAACAGATTGAAGCTTCTTTCAGCCTCGACTGTCCAATGAAAAACTTTATGCCACTTCTTCACTCTATCCATCATCGCGGTGCTAATTCCACTAAAATTCTGAATGAATTTCCTGTAGAAACTAGCTAATCCATGGAAACTCCTTACCTCAAAAACATTCCTCGGCGATGGCCAATTCCTGATTACTTCCACCTTCTCAGGATCCATTTTCATCTCATTAGTCGAGATTACAAAACCCAAATAGATGAGTTCTGTCTGGATGAACGAACACTTCCTCAAATTGATCATCCGGTTCTCCTGTTGTAGCTTTCTCATCACAATGGCCAAATGTCTCAAATGTTCAGCCTTGGTCTTGCTGAAAATCAGTATGTCGTCCAGATATATGACTACAAATTTGCCAATGAATTCCCGCAGGACTTCATTCATCATCCTCATAAAAGTGCTCGGTGCATTTGTCAATCCAAACGGCATGACCAGCCATTCGTACAAACCCTCGTTTGTTTTGAATGTCGTCTTCCATTCATCTCCCTCTCTCATCCGGATCTGATGATATCCGCTCTTTAGATCGATCTTCAAAATCAAATTTTCCCCACTTAGGCAATCCATCAGATCATCCATTCTCGGCAGTGGAAATCTGTATCTGATGGTAATCTTATTAATCGCCCTGGAGTCTATACACATTCTCCAGCCTCCATCCTTCTTCGGACTCAATACTGTCGGAACAACACATGGACTTAGACTCTCCCTTACCAGTCCTTTGTCCAACAGATCCTATACCTGCCTTTTGACTTCCTCGTTCTCCTGAGGCGTCAATCTATATGCTGCCTTATTCGATAAACTTTCTTCGGGTATGAGATCAATGTGATGACTCACCCTCCGCATTGGTGGCAACGAACGAGGTAGTTCGTCCATGATGATATCAGCGAACATCTCCCAACAGTTCCTAAATATTGTCTGGCAAGTCGTCCACTCTTGTGCTTGTCAGGACAATCCTCGACTTCCTGACAACAAAGAATTGTGGATCTTCATTCTTCTCCAACTCTGTGAGAAGCTCTTTCCCACTCATGAGAAGTATAGTGCTGGTTACTTCTGGCTTCACTTCTTTATCTTTTATCGGAATAAGTCTATGGTTTCTCCCATTTTTCTCCAGAGTGTATGTGTTCAACCTCCCATCATGAACAACATTTCTATCATACTTCCATGGTCTACCCAGCAATATGTGGCATACGTCCATGTGAATGACATCACACAAAATCTCATCATGATAACTCCCAATTTTAAATTTAACTAAGCATTGTTTAGTGAAACTTACCAGGTGTCCTTTCTATAACCACGAGACTTTATATGGACTCGGGTGCTTAGTCATTTCCAGCTCTAGCTTCTCCACCATCTCGGATGAAACAAGATTATCGGTGCTCCCACTGTCAACTATGACCTTGCATTTCCTGTCCTTGGCTGTACAAGCCGTTCTGAATAGTCTGCTCCTTTGTATTGAGTTGTCCACCTCTTTCTCAGGTGTCAAAAGAATCTTATGCATTCCAAGCGACCTTCCACTATCTGCATCTTCGTTCTCAGCATCACGCCTCTGTGCCTCAGTGATGTGAGCTTCACTTCTGTCCATTTTCCTGTGTGGACAATCCACAGATTTATGTCCGTCCTTTCCACATGTAAAACATGTGATAATTCCTCCACGACCTCTTCCTCTACCTCGGGTACGAGGAATAGTGTTGGCGTCAGCATATCCGCCACCTTGCTCTGTATGCTGCCTCCTCGGCTCAGCATATTTTTTCCGCTGTGAGGTTTCGCCTCTCCAACTTACCCTGAGGTTGTTTCCAATCCTCCTTGGGCTTCTGAGTTCTTTCTTGGGCAACCACCTTGCCTCTGGGCTGACTCCTGCCTCGCCCTCGCTGTCCCTTCTTGTGGCTCAACTTCTCTTTGGCTTTTAGATCCATTTGGTAAGCATCTTCCACCATCCTGATGGTCAGCATGCTTAACTCGTTCTGAATGTCATACCTCAATCCATTCAGGTATCTCGCAACCTTTTCATCATCGCTCTCTCGATGACCAACTCGAATGTTGAGCCTGTAAAATTCCTCGGTGTACTCTTTCACCATCATCAACTTCTGTCTCAGGTTCTGCATGCGCCTGAACAGTGTGATCTGGTAATCTCTTGGGATGAATTTTGCCTTCATCTTGGCGATCATCCAATCCTAGCTTTTGATCTTTTGTTTTCCTTTGCAACACCTATCCACCTGCAACTCATCCCACCATAAGGCTGCATGTCCCTTCAACTTGGTAACAACATGCCTTACTTTCTTGTCCTCTTCGATATATTCATAATCGAAGTAGGTATCGAGTGCTCGGATCCAATCCAGCAACTCTTCTGCATCTAAGCTTCCCTCATAGATGGGAATTTCCATCTTTGTCTTTGAGCTCATCCTGGCGATAAATCTAATCAACCTCTTTGTCAAGGCATCCTCTGCTGTGACATATTCTTCATTGTGTCCAGCTTCTTCTTCGACCTTGGAGTCACTGAACTCTCCAGCGTCGACTCCGCGTCACTGAGTTGTTTCCATTTCTTCGAGTCTCACCCTGAGATCTCATATCTTTCTCTCCATCTCTGGATTCCCTACCAGCCTACCTCTCCTCCGAGCATCCCTGTCCTCACGATCAAGAGATTGTCTCTCTCTTCTAGGCGGCATAATGAATCTCTATCTCTGCTACAGAAAGCAAAGATACTCCCGCTCTGATACCACTCTGACGCAACCTGCCTTCAGAAGTAAGCCACTCTCACCAGGACCTTCTGTACCTTGGCCCAAAGAGTTGAAAATACTCTTCAATTCCCGTATTGGGACTTCTTCTCACCCACAGGACAATCTTTTGATCTCCCGGTGGTCACTTTGGGAAATCCGGCTTCATGTTCTCCTAATCCCTGTGTGCATGTCCTCAAGAAATTCAAAACCCCGAACCCCGATGGGTCAATGGGTCAACACTTCTGCGTGGCGGGGATTTCTCTATCGGGAAATCACCGATTGTGGGGTCGCGGTTCTCTCGCCCTCCAAATCTCCGAACCCCAAACTCCGATGACACCTATCAACAACCTACACTATCACCGTGGGACCCGTTGCACTTCGTAATTTCGCTAATCCTCCGTGATCCTTTCGACTCTGAAAGCGCAGAGGTGTCGAATCCCGACTTCCCGGGATCTCGTGCCACCTGTCACGTGGAAATCAATGGCTCCCGTGATCTCGGGAATTCGCTACTCGCGACGTCAACGAGCACAAAACTCTTACCTTGCTAAACGCCGAACGCTGAACCCCGATGGGTGTTTATTCTCCCTGCGTCTATGGGTTAATTCCCATGCAGCTTATCCACGATCCTACGATCCTCGGGACTTCGCGATTTCTTCTTCGCAAACCTTGACCGTTGATTTTCCTTCTCGAGGATTTCTTCTTCTGTGTGCGCTTCTCCCGGTTCGAACCCCACCTGGGTCTTTCTTCCAGGAACTTCGAAGGATGTATTTCTCCTGAGCTTAACTTCACCCACTTCTTCAACTGAAGGTTGGCACACTCCTTGCGCTAGGCATCCAATCACTCTCTAAGTATTGGATCTTCTGGATTCTATGCACTCCCTGCAATAGTAATCTCTGCCTTCCTTTCCTCAAGCTAACTACTGAGATTTCAACCTTGGCCTGCACTTCTCCTGCATGACATGAGTAACCCAATTCGACTTCTGGACATATGAGAATAAAAGTTCAACTGTCTAACCTCATCAACACACTCTATGCGGATGAATTCGACTGCACTCTATGCAGGAATCTCCTGGCTCAGACAGAGAAACAATTGAAACTCATTCTCCTCCCTCTCACAGATTTCAAATCAACTATGAAACCACATACACAACATATTCACAGCAAATGCATATAAAGGAAACAGAGCATTCAGGAACACATAAGCAACATCATATAGAGAAACAACACAAACCATGAAGCTGAATCACAGACTCTTTTCTATTAATTCAATATGTACATGGGTGTTCTGCATAAGTTCTCTTCTTGCTCTTCTTGCTCCTGCTTCTATTCACAATGCTCTGAATGAATACAATAATACAAAGGAGGGTGCCTATATTCCGTTTGCCCTCTCGAATTCTACAACTATCAAATCTACAATAAATTCCTATCTAACAGCATTAAAACTAATAAATGCCTTCCTATCTACAATACAATATAAGTGTGCTTTTTTATGAATGGCTTCATGAAAGAGCGACACAAAATTCCCAAAGTAATTCAAAACCATATATGCTGGCACTGTCCATCTGCATTTTCCTTCTCCACGCGCTGGCTCGCTTGATGAGTTGTGGATGCTCCTGCATCATAGTTGTTCCCTGAGATGGTCGTGAACTTGTCTCAGTTGTTGGCGATGAACAAGATGTTGCACTCGCTGCTATTGAAATCCCTATGGCTACTATCCTTGGCACGACTCTCTTACCATATGGTGGTGGCCTTGAGCCCCCTCCCCTAGGAAATGTCCTTGGGGCCTTCCCTACGAATCCAGGACGATGCGCAAATGTCGGTCTTGTACCCCCGGTTAAGTTCATGTGTTCCTCCGCATAACGTGCATTTTCCACCACTTCCGCTACTAAATACGGTTTCCACATCTACACCATAGCTCTTATCTTAGGGTTCAATCCATAGATGAAGTGCTCTGCCTGTCACTGGTCATTATCCATATATGAAACATATTTGACCAGTTCCATAAATCCGATCTCATATTCTTCTACAGTTATGTTTCCCTATAATGGCATCCTCCGCACCCCCATAAGTGAACACGAGATTGATCTTGTGCACTTTTATGCGACTGTCTCTTAAATCAATTCCTTCCCCTGGAACCTGTGCCCCTACTAGTTGTTCCCTGAGATGGTCGTGGACCTGTCTGAGTTGTTGGTGATGAACGAGATGCTGCACTCGCTGCCATTGAAATCCATGCGGGTGCTGTCCTTGGCGCGACTTTGTTACCATATGGCGGTGGCCTTGAGCCCCCTCCCCTAGGAAATGTCCTCAGGGCCTTCCCTACGAATCCAGGACAATGTGGAAATGTTGATCTTGTACCCCCGATTAAGTTCATGTGTTCCTCCGCATAACGCGCATTTTCCACCGCTTCCGCTACTAAAGACGGTTTCCACATCCGCACCATAGTTCTTATATTAGGGTTCAATCCATAGATGAAGCACTCTACCTATCACTGGTCATTATCCATATACGAAACATATTTGACCAGTTCCATAAATCTGATCTCATATTCTTCTACAGTGTTGTTTCCCTTTACTAAGCCATGAAATGCCCCTACCTGTTGTTCCTCATATTATGCTGGTAGATATTTTCTTCGGAAGCTCTCCTCAAAAAGTTCCCAAGATAGTGTGTCTGGGGTAAGGTGCAGTTGTCTTTCCAGTTTTCCCCATCAGTTCAAGGCGTTGTCTCTTAACTAGAAAATGGAGATATTTTTCATTGAGTTAAACGCATAGTCCCTTAAGCTGAAACACCTTGTCATGCCTTCCAACCATGCTTCTGCGCGTTCACTATTACGACCCCCAACAAACTCTGGAAGTTTGATCTTATGCAATTCTCGCATGATGTCTTCAGGTGGAGGTCCTCCCCCTAAATCCCTTGACGCTTCAGGATTACCCGTTCCATACGGTGGGGGTTCCACTTCAGTCCCTGCCAGTTGTCGCCCCTTTAAAGTCTCATTAATGGCTTCCAATGAGCGCAGTATGAGAGTTAGTTTGGGTGATGGTGGTGGTGGCGCTGGTAGTTTTTGCGGTGCTTGTGATGACGCTCCCCTACCTCGACTCCCTCGAGTCTTGACCATCCTGTATGCTTTAACCTACATCACCTAAAGTTGTCAGGGTGAGTTCAAGGATGTTTCAAATTGGTGCTACTTAAACTAGAAACAGGGTTAGGAGTAAGTTTTCTTTACGTGTCTGTAAATAGACATTACTCCTTTAGGGGATTGGCTAGGTTAGGATTAGGATTAAGCGTCTAATCTTGATTTCTTCTCCCCTATGAAAAAGAACTATTGGTTCCCTTTCCCTGTAGCTACGCTAGCCTTGCGTCATACTCTCCAATTCCTATTCTTACTCTCCTAGTGCATATGTCGCCTCCTTCCCAATTGTCCTAGTCTAAGTCCTTTTAACTTTTCACTTACAACTAAATATCCTTCGATGCTTGACTCGAGAGATTTTCCTTGGTGTGTAGTGTTGGCATTGTTGAATGTTGCATTGAGATTTAGTGTTGACTTGACTGATGGAATGGAGTGGAGCGACTTGGCACTTGGCTCGATGAGTTGTGTGTACGTTCTCGTGAACTTGACGCTTGGACAATCGGAGTTTATACTCGGGATACAAAGATCAACAACGCTAAATAAGCCTTTACCTTGATTTCCAGTGCATTCACTAACTATGATTCAACTTGGTTAGCTAGCTCCAGATCAATAGATTAGGTAATAAGCCAGGTAGTCTTAATCTTCATACTGTATCTTCCTAATAATAATACCACTCTAATTCCTACAGTGTTATCATTAATCTAATTAAATATAAGAATTTATTTGTAAATACTTATGAGGGCACGTTGGTGTTAGTTATC
>JZKD02S2266721.1:235473-258077 GCA_000966675.3 Picea glauca | reverse complement strand
GTAATTTATGTATGCATCCAATCCAGTCAGCAAGACTAGTCTTTTATAAAAGACAACAAACCAATCAATTGTTTGAGAAATCCTTTAATTACTATTATCTAGTTCAACAATTTTTTATTTAGACAAATGTGGTTTAGTTACGTAATTATGAATATTCATATATACACATTTCTTCTTTTTTTTTTGAAGGGAAAACATTAAATTCCACCACAAGACAGATCTCCATACCTTCTCAACTATTACTACTCATCCTTCCTCCCTAACCTACTTCCATCTCCATTACTATCCTCCCTCTGCTAGACTATCTTGGAGCGTCAACTATATTGACATAACTCCAAATAGAACCTGTAAGGAGAAGTGTCGTTATCTTGACCAAACTTCCCTAGCAGGCATCTGACAGTCATCATCACATGTCTTGGGGAGCATGAACTAACACCGTCCTCCCATGACTTTAAGTTTTGGAGGATACACAGTGGGAAATGCCTCCACCCCTCCTAATCATAACTAGGGTCCACACCCTACAATGGAATATACAATGGCACTATGTTGTTGGGGGTTTGATCATCGTTTATTCAATTTTTGGCAGTGTCATCACCTAAAATCATGCACTGGTCCACATATCATAGCAATGCATCCAAACCAATATAAATTCAACATACAATATTCATACCATAATGTTTCTCGGTTAGTGGTCCTGATATCCACTTTCATCATCATTAGCCCTTGGTTATTTCATAGCCCATAACCTGCAGATTAGTTTGTAACACAAACTCATACATTTCTATGCATTATCATTATGTAATTGCATACTATCATCATTTCAATTTGGTATCCCTGTACCGATAATTTAACATCAAAGTTTTCCAGTTAGAGATAGATCTCATAATATCCCATAATTCAATTTTGACACCCATTCATAAGATTATCATTTACCCAAAATAGATTGCATCATATCCAACATCATCCTAATAGCATTTAAACATTCATTAAATTCACATTCTCACAATATGTCGCATCATATACATCATCATTAATAACATTTAAAAATTCGTAAAATTTACATTCACATAATAGATCGCATTACCTACATCATCATCAATAACATTTAATCATTCATAAATGTCCATACATTTAAAGTTTAGACGTATCACTTAATAGTTTCATTGTGACTAGAAAATAAAGTATATAGGCCTCAGGTAATCCTGGCTGTATAAGTCAAAAGGTGGTGTTATATACACCCAACCTTCGAGAAACATGTTCTCGAGGTGGTCAAAAAAGTAAGGGATAGTCTCACTGTAGTGTTTCAGCATCTTCCCAAGTAGCAGATCCTGGACTATACTTGTCCCACTGGACCTTAACTTGGTCTACTAGACGGTTCCTGAGTTGTCGGACTCTACAGTCCAATATGCGTAATCTTTCTACCATGAGGGTTCCCACGTCCAATACCTGCAATTCCTTCCAATTTAGTTTATGTGATTCATCAGCAACATAATGACGTAAAACAAATACATGAAATACATTATGAGTTTTATGCAAGTGGGGTGGCAGTACGAGATGATAGGCAACGGGTCCAATTTTGTCTTGGATTCTGAACGGTCCTATAAATCAAGGTGACAACTTTGTCCCCTTCCTGAACTGTATGGTACTCTTGTTAGGCCTGATACGAATGAAAACCTGGTCTCCCACTTCATAACTTCGGTTGGTCCTGTGTGCATCCGCATAACTTTTCTGCGTATCCTGAATCACATGTTCTTCCATCTCCTAAATCAATTATGGCCCAACTGTTACTCGATCTTCTAGTCTATCCCAACTCAATGGCGTTCTGCATGGCCTCCCATACAAATATTCATAGGGTGTCATTCTGATGGAGCTATGAAAACTATTATTGTAGGAAAACTCTACCAAAGGTAAGTAATTATACCACTAGTTTTTATTATCCATGACATACATCCTAAGCATGTCTTCCATGACTTGATTTACTCTCTCAATTTGCCCATCTGTTTCAGGATGATAAATTGTGCTTAAGTTCAACTGAGTGCCCAACGCTGACTGTAAACCTGTCCAAAACCTAGAAGTGAATATGGAGTCCCTATCTGAAATGATATTCTTAGGTATCCCATGCAAATGGATAACCTCGCTTACAAACACACGTGCTACATCAATGACATCGTAAGTGTCTCTAACCGGAATAAAATGAGCACTCTTGGTTAACTTATCCACTATCACAATAATGGCATTGTGTCTATGGGATGTGAGTGATAACCCCACAACAAAATCCATAGAGATGACTTCCCACTTGGACATAGGAACATCATGTGGTTGTAGGAGACCTGATGGGTGATGGTGGTCAGCTTTCACTTGTTGACACTCTAGTCATTTGGCGACGAAATGGACTACATCACGCTTCATGCCTACCCAGAAGAAGGGCTTCCACATATCTGTGTACATCTTCTTCACACCTGGATGCACACAATAAAGTGTCCTATGGGCTTCCTTCAGTATGATGCTTCGAATATCCCCATTCTCAGGGATGTACATCCTTCCTCGATATCTTAACAGTTCGTCTGTTTCCAGACTATATCCTTCATGATTTGGGTCTAACTACCTCCCTCTCTGGAGGTTTGAAGTAACCTTTAAATACCAACTATCTCGTTGGAGTTGTGCCAACACATGTTCCCTCAGATTGACCTTTAAGGTTACAAAGGAGAAGATACGTGGTCTCCTACTCAAGGAATCTATGACCACATTTTCCTTTCCCTTGATGTACGAAATACCAAAATCGTACTCACTCATAAAATCACTCCATCGCCTTTGCCTGGCATTCAAATCTCTTTGAGTGAAGAGATTTTTTAAACTTTGATGGTCCGTTTTGAGGTCAAAGTTTCACCCCACAAGATAGTGCCTCCAAATTTTCAGAGCTAGCATTACAGCTGCCAACTCTAAATGATGAGTCACATATAACTCTTCATTATTATTCAACTTCCTTGACGCATAGGCTATCACTCCTCCATCCTGCATTAGCACGGCCCCCAACCCTTGCTTCGAGGAATCCGTGTAGACTGTGAATTCATTTTCCATATCCGGCACTCATAGAATTGGCGCACTAGTTAGTAACCTCTTAAGATCAATGAATGTACCATCACACTCTTATGTCCATTCATACCTGACCCCCTTGCGCTGCAAGGTGGTGATGGGTTTCGCTATTTTTGAGAACCCTTCCACAAATATCCAGTAATAACCTACTAGCCCCATGAAGCTTCTCACCTCATGGGCATTTTTCAGCACTGGCCACTCCATAATGGCCTTTACCTTTTCTGGGTACACAGAGATTCCTTCGCCAAAAATGATATGACCTAAATAGTGGATCTCTTTCAGGAAGAAGGAACACTTTGACAACTTCCCATACAATTTGTTCTCTCTAAGGCAGAACAACACTATTCACAAGTGTTCCTCATGTTCACTTTCATTCTTGGAATAGATGAGGATGTCATCTAGAAAGACTTTTACAAATTGATCTAAGTACTACTGGAATACGTCATTCATGAGGCTCATGAATAGTGCTGGTGTGTTGGTCAATCCGAAAGGTACTACAACAAACTCGTAATCTCCAAACCGAGTTCGAAAGGCAGTTTTTCGGATATCACCTTCCTTAATCCTTAACTGATGATACCCTGATCGCAAATCAATCTTTGAGAATACTGTTGCTCCTTTCATCTGATTGAAGAGGTCATCTATTCGCGGCATTGGGTACCTATTTTTCACTGTAGCACAGTTCAAGTCCCTGTAGTCTATACATAGTCATAAGGATCCATCCTTCTTCTTTACAAAAATTACTGGTGCGCCCCAAGTTGAGACACTGGGCCTTATTAGCCCTAAGTCCAGTAACTCTTTCAACTGCATTTGCAATTCACAAAGTTCTAGCACTGTCATCCGATACGGAGTATTGGAGATTGGTTTTTCACTAGGTTTTATCTCAATAGTAAAATCAAGCTCCCTCTCAGGAGGTAACCTTGGTAACTCGTTCGGAAAAACATCCTTAAATTCTGACAATACCGGGTACTGATCCAATGACGGTCCCTTCCTTTCTTTCACTGCGTCCACTACATAAAATTGACACCCTTGTCTCAAGCAACGCTTAACCTTCATAGCTGATATAAAGCATAATGACACTTTTCTCCGTACACCCTAGATCTCTATTGGTCTTCCTTCATCGTCGACACAAAGCACCGTCTTTGCGAAACAATCTACCAAAGCTCGATGAGTTGCTAACCAATCCATTCCAATGATTAGGTCATATTCCCCGAGAGCAGTGACATATACCTTCAACCTGGTAGTAACCACTCCCAGGTATACTATACAATTATCGACACTAGGTCCTACCGCTTGTTTTTCTAGCAAAGCCATCTCGACTTGTTTAAAGTCATCGTGCTCGTACGCTGCCAACCCACTCTTTTCTAATGCAGATGGTGAAATAAAAATATCTGTCGCACCAGAGTCAAACAAAATCTTGACATTTATATGATTTAGTGTACCTGATGACTCCACCACCGTGGATTGATGTTCGGCCTAGTGGTTATTAACCACTGCGTAAATCTGGTGGCTGCTATTTGATCTCCCCATAGGTACCTTTCCTTCTCTATGCACAAACCCTTATTGTAACTCTGGGAAGTCACGCTGGTAAAGGGGTACTCCACACCCCCAATAGGTAACACGAGATTGAACCTGTGCACTGTTATGTGACTGTCTCTGAAATGAATTCCTTCCCATGGAACCCTTGCCCCTACTAGCTGTTCCCTGAGATGGTCGTGGATCTATCTGAGTTGTTGGCGATGAACGAGATGCTGCACTCGCTGCCATTGAAATCCTTGTGGCTACTATCCTTGGCACAACTCTGTTACCATATGGTGGTGGCCTTGAGCCTCCTCCCCTAGGAAATGTCCTCAAGGCCTTCCCTACGAATCTAGGATGATGCGGAAATGTTAGTCTTGTACCCTCGGTTAAGTTGATGTGTTCCTCCACATAACACACATTTTCCACCGCTTCCGCTACTGAAGATAGTTTCCACATCTGCACCATAGCTCTTATCTTAGGATTCAATCCATATATGAAACGCTCTACCTATCGCTGGTCATTATCCATATATGAAACATATTTGACCAGTTCCATAAATATGATTTCATATTCTTCTACAGTTCTGTTTCAATGTAATGGGGTCCTCCGCACCCCCAACAGGTAACATGAGATTGAACCTGCGCACTGTTATGTGACTGTATCTAAAATGAATTCCTTCCCCTGGAACCCCTGCGCCTACTAGTTGTTCCCTCAGATGGTCATGGACCTGTCTGAGTTGTTGGTGATGAATGAGATGTTGCACTCGCTGCCATTGAAATCCCTGTGGCTACTGTCCTTGGCACGACTCTGTTACCATATGGCGGTGGCCTTGACCCCCCTCCCCTAGGAAATGTCCTCAGAGCCTTCCCTATGAATCCAGGACTATGCGGAAATGTTGGTCTTGTACCCCCGGTTAATTTCATGTGTTCCTCTGCATAACGCACATTTTCCACCTCTTCCGCTACTGAAGACGGTTTCCACATCCGCACCATAGCTCTTATCTTAGGGTTCAATCCATAGATGAAGCGCTCTGCCTGTCACTGGTCATTATCCATATACGAAACATATTTGACCAGTTCCATAAATCTAATCTCATATTCTTCTACAGTTTTGTTCCCCTGTATTAAGGCATGAAATGCCGCTACCTGTTGTTCCTCATAGTATGCTGGTAGATATTTCCTTCGGGACCTCTCCTCGAAAAGTTCCCAAGATATTGTGTCTAGGGTAAGGTGCAGTTGTCTTTCCAGGTTGCCCCACCAGTTCAAGGCATTGTCTCTTAACTGAAAAAATGGAGATCTTTTCCTTTGAGTTGGACACATAGTCCCTTATGGAAAAACACCTTGTCATGCCTTCCAACCATGCTTCTGTGCGTTCTCTGGCAGGACCCCCGGAAAACTCCGGAAGTTTGATCTTCTGCAATTCTCGCGTGATGTCTTCGGGTGGCGGTCCTCCCCCTGAATTCCTTGATGCTTCTAGATTACGCGTTCGAGACTGTGGGGGTTCCACTTCAGTCCCTTCCAGTTGTCGCCCCTTTAAAGTCTCATTAATGGCTTCCAACGAGCGCAGTATGAGAGCTAGTTCGGGTGATGGTGGTGGTGGCGCTAGTGGTTTTGGCGGTGCTTGCGACGACACTCCCCTACCTCGACTCCCTTGAGTCCTGACCATCCTGTATGATTTAACCTGCATCACCCAAAGTTGTCAGGGTGAGTTCAAGGACGTTTCAAATTGGTGCTACACAAACTAGAAATAGGGTTAGGAGTAAGTTTTCTTTACTTGTCTGTAAACAAACATTACTCCTTTTGGCGATTGGCTAGGTTAGGATTAGGATTAAGCATCTAAGCTTGATTACTTCGCCCCTATGAAAAAAAACTATTGGTTCCCTTGCCCTGTAGCTACGCTAGCCTTGCGCCATACTATCCAATTCCTATGCTTACACTCCTAGTGCATATGCCGCCTCCTTCCCGCTTGTCCTATTCTAAGTCCTTTTAACTTTTCACTTACAACTAAATATCCTCCGATGCTTGACTCAGGAGCTTTTCCTTGGCGTGTAGTGTTGGCGTTTTCGAATGCTGCATTGAGATTTAGCATTGACTTGACTGGTGGAATGGAGTGGAGGGACTTGGCACTTGGCTCGATGAGTTGTGTGTATGGTCTCGTGAACCTGACGCTTGGACAATCGGAGTTTATACTCGGGATACAAATATCAACAACGCTAAATAACCCTTTACCCTTATTTCCAATGCATTCATTAATTATGATTCAACTCGGTTAGCTCGCTCCAGATCAATATATTAGGTAATAATCCAGTTAGTCTTCATCTTCATACTATATCTTCCTAATAATAATACCACTCTAATTCCTACAGTGTTACCATTAATCTAATTAAATATAAGAATTTATTTGTAAAGACTTATGAGGGCGCGTTGGTTTTAGTGTTCTTCTTAAGGCTTGGGCTTGCTGGTTGGTCGCTGGTTCAAAACCCATGGACACCAAAACATTTCAAATTCCTTTTATAACTCTATTTATTAATATTATATATATATATATATATATATATTTATATTATTTTTTTTTCTATTTAATTATATTAGTTTAAATATTTAAAACTAATTTTTAAACTTTAAACATCTTAATAGATATCAAATATATTTAAACCTTAATTTTATCCTCATTTTTTTGTTAATAATTAATAATAAAAAAATTACAATTTAAACCATTGAAATTTAAATTTAGTAAAATTTAAAAAGTTAATTTAAATAAATTATATATATAATAAAATAAAATAAATAAATAAAAATATTAAAAAAATCAAATCGAGCACGCATGAAGCCCACGTGCCCGCTTCCTCCAAAATAATCCTACACCTATCTCTCCAAACCCTAAACGAATCCTTCCTCTGCCGCCTCTCCACTTTGTTTTGTCCCTCTCGGCAGGTGCAATGGCCTTCTCTGAGCACTGTGCTTGGGCGATGGCTTCTGTGTATTATGTATTGTGTTTTTCTTGGAGGCGAGTGAGCTCTCTCGTTCCTCTGGTTGTTGTATGCTCTGTAGTTCCTCGTGGGATTGGCGTTTCGGCGCTAGGCGTAAACCAATGTATGGGGTTTTCTTTTCAATGATTTAAACCAATGTATATGGTCGACACGCATTTGGTGAATTCCTTTTGAATTTCTGAGTTCTTGAGCATTCGACGGGGACAGTGTACAGTCCTCACTCTTTTGTGTTAATAAATTTTATTAGGGGCAGTCTAGATTTATTGCATTCTAGGTTTTTTAGGGTGATGATCAATGGTTGGGTTTGAATCAGGTTGTTGATCAGTAAAGTAGTTTTGTAGTGCCTGTCCTGTTTGACTGGGTTAAATGGATGCATTGAACTTCTTAATTGTTTTTAAGAGGAAGATGCGGTCCAACTCCTATGCATAGCTGGTATTATTGCAGGACCTCTGCATTTGTGGTAATTTTCACTTTGGTGTTCTTTATAGTTGAGCATTTCTTCTTATAGATAAGTTAAAATGAATGTGAATGCATTTAAAACTGGTTAAAGAGCAATTGGTTTCTTGTATCAAGTGATATGATGAGAGGTTATTTTATATACATGATCAGATTTTAAGTATAAATGGGTGTAGTCATGTAGGTCAATCAAGTGACCATCTCAGTCTGATATTTAGTTGGTAGTTGATGATTGTGTTGATACTTGAGAACCAAGCTTCAAATTGAAATGCAAGCTTTATTAATTTTTTATTTTATTTGAGTGTCTCGTTGGTATTGCTAGGTTTCATGGCCATCTCTAAATTTTTCTCGAGTTGTATAGTGATGCAGGAGCATCGCTCACTCATCAAGCGAGCCAGCGCGTAGAGAGAGAGACAGTTGGACGAGCCAGCAAATCACTTTTTGAATATTACCTTGATAATGGCTGCACCAAACATTAATATGTTGATGTGATGAAGCGCACTTGTACATTGTAACGGACCTTGAGCAGATAAGCTCTCGTCCTTAGGTAGCTGAGGCATTTATTTAGACTTAATGCAAGTAGATAAACTAATTAAGTCTAGATTAGATAGTTTTGGCTTTCGAGAGGGAAAACGGAATTATAGGCACCCTCCTTTGTATTGTTGGAATTCATATTCAGATTATTAAGATATTCAGCATTAGCGTTTAGGAGCAAGAAGAGAGAAACTCAGAGGACGGTTGAAGGATCCCCATGTACAGATATTGAATTAATAGGAAAGCGTTGATTCAATTCCATGGCTGTGATTATTCTTTGTGTGTTGTTGATATTATGTTGTTGCATATTTGCTTCTTGTTTTGCCTATTGTCTATATGCTGCATATGTGATTGCATGGCAGGTTCTAAATTTGAGGGAATGAGAGAATGAGCTTCAATCGTTTCTCTGTCTAAGCCAGGAGATTCCTGCATAGAGTGCAGTGGAATTCCTCCGCATAGAGTGTGTTGAGGAGGCTGGACAGTTAAACTCTCATCTTTGTTTGCCCAGAAGCTGTGTTGAGTTATTCGAACCCTGCAGGCGAAGAGCAGGTTGAATTGAAGTCTCAGAGGAAAGCCTGGGAAGAGGAGAATAGTAGAGCCTTGATTCCACTCCATGGATATGTTTATCCTCTGTGTGTTGTTGGCATTATGCCTTTGCATATTTTCTTCTTTCTACGTATTTCTTTCATATGTTGCGTATGTGATTTTATGGAAGAATTGAAATCTGAATGTCGGAGTGAAAAGTGGGTGGAAGACAGAACATAGAAGTCACCAGTCGCGAGGAATAGTCGTAGGTTGGCGAACCATCTCATGGAGAGACACTCCTTATTCAAGGTGCAACAAGGATAAAGAGGTCGTGAAGTCTACAGAGCGGACAGAAGAAAGTTCGAAGATTGGGGAAAAGCAGAAGCGTCGAAAGGATCACGAGGAGCGTGACTCAAGGTCGTGGATTGGCATTTTGGGAGCTCATTAAGTAAAGCTCTTGATTCACGTAGAAAAGATCGCGGAATCGCGAGAAGTGAAGTCTCGATAGTTTTGCGCATAGTCAAGTTGACACAGCGAGAGATCTCGGGCATCGGGTCTCGGGAATAGAAGGGCAGTGAGATTGGTCTTGTGAGAGGCGAGATAGCAAGTTATCGGCACCTCGGAGTTTCGGATCTCGAGAGTTGGGACCCCGAAAGTATAGTGACACGAGTTGCGATAGCGCGAGGTTCTGATACGCCGAGGGAAAGTCAACGCTGACCGGAGACATCGGGTCTCGGGGATCCGAGGTCAAGTATTCGAGTGTTGAACACGTAAAGTCGCAAGAGTCGATCCTCTCATAGCTAAAAGAAAAGGAGGGTCGCGAGAGAGGAGAAGTTATTATGGGTACGAAGGATTCCCGAGAGGGGATCAGAAGAACCTTTGCGTTCTTCGGGCCAAAGAGGAAGAAGGTCCTGGTGAGAGCGGATTGGACCGTGAGGGTAGCGGCGGTGCGACATCAAGTGGTATCAGAGCGGGAGAAGAGTCTCTTTGTTCAGGTAGCAGAGAGAAGCGGATTGTACCATGCTGCCCAGAAGAGAAAGGCAGTCACCTGATCGTGAGGACAGGGACGCCTGAAGAAGGGGTAGGCCGGCAGGGAATCCAGAAATGGAACGCCAAATACGAGATCTCAGGGTGAGACTCGAAGAGATGGAGACCACCCAAAGGCGCAAAGTTGGTGCTGGGGAGTTCAGTGATTCCGAGGTTGAAGAGGAAGCTGGACATGAAGCAGAAGAGGTCTCAGCAAAAGACACATCAATGAAGCGGTTGATTAGAGCCATCTTTTGGATGAGCTCGAAGACCAAGATGGACATTCCTGTCTATGAGGGAAGTCTCAATGCAGAAGAGTTGCTGGATTGGATCCGAGCACTCGACACCTACTTAGATTATGAGGATATCGAAGAGGAAAATAAGGTAAGGCATGCTATCACAAAGCTGAAAGGACATGCCACCTTATGGTGGGACGAATTGCAGGCGGATAGGCGCTGCAAAGGTAAACAGAAGATCAAGAGCTGGGATAGGATGATCACGAAGATGAAAGCGAAATTCATCCCCAGAGATTACCAGATCACATTGTTCAGGCGCATGCAGAACCTGAGACAGAAGTTGATGACGGTGAAAGAGTACACCGAGGAATTCTATAGTCTCAACATTCGAGCTGGTCATCGAGAGAGTGATGACAAGAAGGTGGAAAGATACTTGAATGGTCTGAGGTATGACATTCAGGATGAATTGAGCATGGTTACCATATGAACAGTTGAGGATGCGTACCAGATGGCTCTAAAAGCCGAAGAGAAGCTGAGCTGCAAGCAAGGACAGCGAGGACGAGGCAGGAGTCAGCCCAGAAGTAAGACGGTTGCCCAGGAAAGAACTCAGAAGCCCAAGGAGGAGTGGCAGAAACCTCAGGGTAGGGCTGAGAGAGGTGGAACCTCACAATCAAGGAAGCAATATGCTGAGCCAAGGAGGCAGCATACTAAGCAGGGTGGCGGATATGCTGACGCCAACGCGATTCCTCGTACCCGAGGTAGAGGAAGAGGCCATGGTGGAATTGTCACATGTTTTACATGTGGAAAAGACGGACATAAATCCGTTGACTGTCCAGACAGGAAGCCGGACAAAAGCGAGGCTCACACCACTGAGGCACAGAGGCGTGATGATGACACAGAAGATGCAGACAGCCGGAGGTCGTTGGGAATGCATAAAATTCTTTTAGCACCCGAGAAAAAGGTGGACAACTCAATGCAAAGGAGTAGACTGTTCAGAACGGCTTGTATAGCCAAGGACAGGAAATGAAAAGTCATAGTTGACAGTGGAAGCACTGATAATTTTTTTTCGACCGAGATGGTGGAGAAATTGGAGCTGGAGACAACTAAGCACCCGAGTCCATATAAAGTCTCGTGGTTACAAAAAGGACACCGGGTAAGTGTCACTAAACAATGTTTGGTTAAATTCAAAATTGGGAATTATCACGATGAGATTCTGTGTGATGTCATTCCCATGGATGTATGTCATATCTTGCTGGGAAGACCACGGCAGTATGACCGTAATGTTGTTCATGATGGGAGGATGAACACATATACGTTGGAGAAGGATGGGAGAACCCATAAATTGCTTCCGATAAAAGATAAGGAAGTAAAGCCGGAAGTAAGCAGCCCGATACTTCTCATGAGCGGAAAAGAACTTCTCACAGAGATAGAGAAGACTGAAGATCCACAATTCTTTGTTGTCAGGAAGCCAAGGGTTTTCTTGACAAGCACAAGAGTGGACGACTTGCCAGAAGAGATTCAGGAACTACTGGGAGAGTTCGCTGACATCATCGTAGATGAATTACCTCGTTCGTTGCCACTGATGCGAAGTGTGAGTCACCATATTGAACTCATACCCGAAGCAAGTTTACCGAACAAAGATGCATACAGATTGACACCTTAGAAGAACGAGGAAGTCAAATGGCAGGTACAGGATCTGCAGGATAAAGGACTAGTCAGAGAGAGTCTGAGTCCGTGTGTTGTTCCGACAGTACTAAGTCCAAAAAAGGATGGAGGCTGGAGAATGTGTACAAACTCCAGAGCGATAAATAAGATCACCATCAGGTACAGATTTCCACTACCAAGAATGGATGACTTGATGGATTGCCTGAGTGGGGAATTTTTCTTTTCAAAGATAGATCTCAAAAGCAGATATCATCAGATCCGGATGAGAGAAGGTGATGAATGGAAAACAACATTCAAAACAAACAAGGGTTTGTACGAATGGCTGGTCATGCCATTTGGCTTGACAAATGCACCGAGCACATTCATGAGGCTAATGAATGAAGTTATGCGGGAATTTATTGGCAAATTCATGGTCGTATACCTGGATTATATACTGATTTTTAGTAAGACCAGGGCTGAACATTTGAGACATTTGGCCATTGTGATGAGAAGGCTACAATAGGAGAAGTTGTTGATAAACTTGAAGAAGTGTTCCTTCATGCAGACATAACTCATTTATTTGGGTTTTGTTATTTCGGTGAACGAATTGAAGATGGATCCTGAGAAGGTGGAGGTAATCAGGAATTGGCCATCGCCGAGAAATGTTTTTGAGGTAAGGAGATTTCATGAACTGGCTAGTTTCTACAGGAAATTCATTCGGAATTTTAGTGGAATTAGCGCAGCAATGATGGACACTGTGAAAAAACGGCATAAAGTTTTTCAGTGGACAGCAGAGGCGGAGAGGAGCTTCAATCTGTTGAAGCGAAAGATAACAGAGAAACCAATTTTTGTGTTGCCTGACTTTCAGAAAACATTTCAGGTGAAATGTGACGCCAGTGGATATGCTATTGGAGGGGTCCTAAGTCAGGATGACAGACCTATTGCATATTACAGCGAGAAGTTGGATGATGCAAAGCTAAAATACTCCACGTACGATAAAGAGTTCTATGCCATCGTACAAGCATTGAAGAAGTGGAGGCATTATTTGATACCCAAGGAGTTCATTTTGTACAGCGACAACCATGCATTGCAGTTCGTGAGTCAACAAGAGAAGTTGAACTAGAAGCATGCAAAGTTGGTAGAGTACATGCAAAATTTCACGTTTGTGATCAAGCACATTTCGGGGACTGCTAACAAGGTGGCTGATGCCTTGAGCAGAAAATGTTTGTTGTTGCAGGAGTTCAGAGTCAAAACCTTGGGTTTTGAAAATCTGAAAGATATGTATATAGGTGATGCAGACTTCAGAGAAGCATATGAAGCAGTCGAGAACCCAATTCTCAAAGATCGGATCCCATGGATTGATTTCATGATCCAGGATGGATTGTTGTTTCAGAGCAATCAATTGTGCATTCCGAATTGCTCCATGAGGGAGAATTTGGTGAAGGAAAAGCATAGCGGTGGATTAGCAGGCCACTTCAGACATGACAAGACATTCGCCAAGCTGAGTGAATCGTATTATTGGCCGGGGATGTGTACAGATGTTAAACGATTTGTTGACAGGTGCAGGATATGTCAACACGTGAAGGGTCGGAAGCAGAACACATGATTCTATCAGCTGTTGCCCATACCTGAAAGGCCATGGGAGGAAATTAGTATGGATTTTGTTTTGGGTTTTCCGAGAATGCAGCGAGGAGTTGATTCCATCTTTGTGGTGGTGGACAGGTTTTCGAAGATGGCACATTTTATTCTGTGTCATAAGACCAGCGATGCGACCCACATCGCGAATTTGTTTTTCAAAGAGATTGTCCGATTGCATGGATTGCCGAGAAGCATAGTCTCAGATCGGGACATCAAGTTCATAGGTCATTTTTGGAGGATGCTATGGAGGAAGTTGGGGACTGACTTAGCATTCAGTTCTGCATACCATCCACAGATGGATGGACATATGGAAGTGGTTAATAGAAGCTTGGGAGATCAATTGAGGAGTCTGTTGATGGAGCATCACAGCAGCGGGGATCAGATCCTACCACAGGCAGAATTCGCATACAACGATTCAGTGAATCGGAGTACAGGTAAGAGTCTGTTCCAAATTTTGTATGGGACATAGCCGAGGGGAGTTTTTGAACTCAAGGAGTCAGAACAAGCTGGAACTAGCAGCGCTCATGCTGAAGAGTTCACTAAAGCAATGCAAGAACTTCACGCAGAGGTGAAGCAGCGACTGAAGAAGGAAAATCAAGAGTATAAGCACAGAGTCGACCAGAGGAAGAGACAACTTCAGTTTGAAGTTGGGGACATGGTTCTGGCACACTTAAGGAAAGAAAGGTTCCCAAGGGGAACATATAACAAGCTCAAGATGAAGAAAATCGGGCCATGCAGAGTCCTGAGGAAATTTGGGGAGAATGCATATGAGCTTGAGTTGCCAAAGGGCATCGGGATATCTCTGATTTTCAATGTTTCGGATTTATACCCCTACATGGCAGGGGAAGCAGACGCTACAACTGAAGAACTAGAAGTCCAGTGGCAGAAGAAGATGCCGATAGCTAAGAAGCCACAGATGGAGTACATACTGGACAAGCGAGCAGGAAAGAAAACCAGGCGCAAGCAGTATTTTGAATACCTGGTGAAATGGAAGAGTCACCCAGTGGAGGATGCCAGCTGGGAGACAGAGGCAATGATACAAAAACATGGGCAAACTGTGCAGGAGCTCATGGACAGGAGTAATGAAGTCTTTTGAGCCGAGGAGTATGATGCAGGAGCATCGCTCACTCATCATGCGAGCCAGCGCGTAGAGAGAGAGAGACAGTTGGACGACCCAGCAAATCACTTTTTGAATATTACCTTGATAATGGTTGCGCCAAACATTAATATGTTGATTTGATGAAGCACACTTGTACATTGTAACGAACCTTGAGCAGATAAGCTCTCGTCCTTAGGTAGCTGAGGAATTTATTTAGATTTAATGCAAGTAGATAAACTAATTAAGTCTAGATTAGACAGTTTTGGCTTTCGAGAGGGAAAACGGAATATAGGCACCCTCCTTTGTATTGTTGGAATTCATATTTAGATTATTAAGATATTCATCATTAGCGTTCAAGAGCAAGAAGAGAGCAACTCATAGGAGGGTTGAAGGATCCCCATGTACAGATATTGAATTAATAGGAAAGCGTTGATTCAATTCCATGGCTGTGATTATTCTCTGTGTGTTGTTGATATTATGTTGTTGCATATTTGCTTCTTGTTTTTCCTATTGTCTATATGCTGCATATGTGATTGCATGATAGGTTTGAAATTTGAGGGAATGAGAGAATGAGCTTCAATCATTTCTCTATCTAATCCAGGAGATTCCTACATAGAGTGTAGTGGAATTCCTCCGCATAGAGTGTGTTGAGGAGGCTGGACAGTTAAACTCTCATCTTTGTTTTCCCAGAGGCTGTGTTGAGTTATTCGAACCGTGCAGGCGAAGAGCACGTTGAATTGAAGTCTCAGAGGCAAGCCTGGGAGGAGGAGAACAGGAGAGCCTTGATTCCACTCCATGGATATGTTTATCCTCTGTGTGTTGTTGGCATTATGCCTTTGCATATTTGCTTCTTGCTACGTATTTCTTTCATATGTTGTGTATGTGATTTTATGGAAGAATTGAAATCTAAATGTCGAAGTGAAAAGTGGGTGGAAGACAGAACGTAGAAGTTACCAGTCGTGAGGAATAGTCATAGGTTGGTGAACCATCTCGTGGAGAGACACTCCTTATTCAAGGTGCAGCAGGGATAAAGAGGTCGTGAAGTCTACAGAGCGGACATAAGAAAGTTCGAAGATTGGGGAAAAGAAGAAGCGTCAAAAGGATCATGAGGAGCGTGACTCAAGGTCGTGGATTGGCATTTTGGGAGCTCATTAAGTAAAGCTCTTGATTCACGTAGAAAAGATCGCGGAATCGCGAGAAGTGAAGTCTCAACAGTTTCGCGCATAGTCAAGTTGACACGGCGAGAGATCTCGAGCATCGGGTCTCGGGAATAGAAGGGCTGTGAGATTGGTCTCGCGAGAGGCGAGATAGCAAGTTATCAGCACCTCGGAGTTTCGGATCTCGGGAGTTGGGACCCCGGAAGTATAGTGACACGAGTCGCGATAGCGCGAGGTTTCGATACGCCGAGGGAAAGTCAACACTAACCGGAGACATCGGGTCTCGAGGATCCGAGGTCAAGTATTCGAGTGTTGAACACGTGAAGTCACGAGAGCCGATCCTCCGATAGCTAAAAGAAAAGGAGGGTCACGAGAGAGGTGAAGTTACTGTGGGTACGAAGGATTCCCAAGAGGGGATCAGAAAGAACCTTTGCATTCTTTGGGCCGAAGAGGAAGAAGGTCCTGGTGAGAGCGGATTGGACCGTGAGGGTAGTGGCGGTGCGACATCATATAGTTTGAGAGACCTAAACCAACTCAAATTATTATGGACTCATTCAAAGAAAGTAGATAAGACCTTTATGAAACTTGGTTTTTGTAGAAAGAACCCTTTAAAAGTATATTTTGCCAGAAATAGAAATCTGCATCTTCATTGAAATTACTGTTATTAGATTTAGAATATATTGTATAGAACAAAGATATTCTGCAAGAAATAGAACCTTGTGTTGTCATGGCACAGTCTCTTAATTTGCACCCTATTATTTTACTTGTATGCATGGCATTGGGTTTGTTATTCAGAATTTGAGCGTAATTTATGGGTTTGTTATTCAGATTTTAATTCTAATTTCTGGGTACAATTCAGAATTTGAAGGATGGTTTTTGAAATTACAAAGATTTTTGTTGCTATATATATTTCTCAAAGTCATTATCATCTATTGCAATTTCTTCTTTTCTAATGAGATATAGACTTCTCTCAAGTCCCACATATGATAGACAATATGACACACAACTATTTGTCCCCCATATGATGACAATATGGCACACAACTATTTAAAGTTAATTGTGGTGTGAGTGGAGTCCCCCCATAAGATGACAATATGGCGCACAACTATTTAAGGTTAATTGACAGAGTGGTGTGAGTGGTGCATTATTGAGAGAGTTAGCGAATTCTCTACCACGTCTATGATTTTAGTCGGTGTAACGTGGTAAAATTAAGAGCGGCCACATAAAGAGAAGGTGCATCTTTCAATTTCGAGATGGAGCACAACAATCCCCAAGCAGACATCGATGTCACAAAAGGATGTCAAGGTCGAGATGACATTATTGACGGTTCTAAAAATCAAACTTCACACGGTCATGGCAATATGCCACACAACAAAATTCACACTCATTGCAGATGCTAAGTTGTAGAGAGGTGACTTGATGAAAGGAGGCAAGTTGAGGACTTTCCTTCATTTGGAGGATTGTGTGGATAAAGATATTGTAGCATGAAGATATGACTTGTGCATGATCATGTCTCTTCCTTTGGGAAATATGGTTGAGGGTGAAGCCTAACCATTCGAGGGCCTAGAGAGGTAGAAATAATAGCATCATCACGTGATGAGGTAGTGGGGAAAAAGAAGTATGGACATGCAGTTCTTGGTGTAGATTGATTAACTGTGCCACGTGGTTGACAATGGAGTCAAGTTGTCGTGGATGAATTTGTTTTGGGTTTACTTCATAGTGCAACAAGGTAATGGGAGACCTTTCTTTGGTTTTATATCGTTGTGAGGATGGAAACAATTGTGAAAGGAAGTGACCATTTTGTGCATGAGGGTGTGCAAACTCAAGAAGTGTGACAGTTGGACTAGTCATTCAACTAGTTCACGCTTGTGTGAGAACAACATAATGACAAGGGGCTTAACAGTACATACATGCCAATAGGTTTGAAGTGAAACACTTAGAAATTGTGGAGGATCACCTTGATGAGTATTGAACGATAGTAGTAGTAGTGAAGAAATGAGGGACACTTTCCTTAGTCTTTGGAGTTGGACTGAGTGATGGAGATGCGACATGAAATAATAATTTTGGGCACGAGGAAGTGCATTCTCATGAGTTAGGTGCAATAGTTGGCTTATCTACCCTATTATTCAAAGGCATGGGGGATATCAGTGTGTAGAGACATGAAAAACTTGGTTGAAGTATGGACACAACAACACGAGGATTGGAGTTCAACACTCAGGAGAAAATTTGAAGTGAAATAGGAAGTAGTCGGTTGTTTCAAGAAACAATAGTAGTAGCAGAACTGAACATCTACAAGGAAACAACATCACCAAGAGAGAGTGCAACAAAGTTCGGTGACTTTCATCCTTGGAGTTGGGTGAAGTGACTGTATTAAATTAGGAATAAGATCGTGCACAGTTGGGTGCAGTACAATTTGGTTGGTCTATGAAAAATGTGGGGTTTCCACTTCGTAGGGAAACTTGGGTTTTCTACTTTGGAGGAGTTTGGGGTTTCCATTTGGAACGAAACTTGGGGTTTCTAGAATACTTAATTACAAAGAGGGGCACAATTTCATGTGGATGCTTAGAGATCAAAGATTTTGTGGATGTTTTCGGTGATGAAAAAGACTTGAGGTGGGGCAGGATGTAAGGTGTTCGACTAGATGAGCACAAAGACCCTCACCCAAGTCCTCAAGGATATGAAACTCGAGGTTTCTCTGGAACCCAAGTATTGCATGAGTTATGAAATTGGGGGCCTTGGGCATGCGGACATGTCAAGGGGATTTCCAATTGGATCATGTTGATATGAGGACTGCACCAATATTGGGGCATGTCGGTCCCAACGAGTACGACAGTTGATGAGAACATGGGTTTGTTTAGGAAACCACATCTGTGAAGGGGAGGGATGATTCATTTGGGCGATTGAGTTTGCAAAGGGGTACAATGATTCATTTGGACACATATATTTGTGAAGGGGAAGGATACCCCCAAAGGACATGATGATTTACGATGATGACCTTTTGAGTCCCTAGAAGAGAATAAGGTCACACAACCAAGGAAGGAATATTTTGAAGAGAATGAGAGAAAGAGATCAGGTTTGTTATTCTGAGGAAGACTTAGACGAAGATGGGAGAGATCCCTCAAGGAGCCAAGTCAATTCACATGGGAAGGATTTTTTTTTCCTTGAGGTGATTTCAGTGGACAAAGTTGCAAAGAATTTATTTTTGGCTCAGTTTTGGGGAATTCTTGTCATAGGCCTGAGTAGGCAAGCTAGGAGAGAGGTCATAGGTCAGTGTTAACTTGGTGAATTCTGTGGTAATGTAGAGAAAACAAGTCTATGGTTGAGGGAACATTTCAGGTGCGATAAAGAGTGTTGGTATGACGAATATGTATATGAGTGTCTTGGTGAGGTGACTCAGGTCGTAGGACTTTGCTCAATTGTAAATTGATCCATTAGTGCTCATATTGTAATTATTTCGCAATAACAAATACTTAGTTGGGTTTTAGGCTCGGTTCATGCCACTTGTACTATTTTTGTGTATGTCTTTCATTTGTTCCATTGTTGTTCTCTTGGTTTCTCATGGATGTATACTTGGTTTCCTACGTATACAAGAGTTGCACTAGAGTAGGAGTGTGACTCGTCGATAGCCTAGAATGGAGTATGGGTATGCTCTAGGTGAAGAGGAATAGTCTGGAGGAAGTATCTTTGGTGTTTCCAAGCATCCAAGTGAGAAACAACGCGGTGTTGCATATCCTCTATAGGTGCTTGATCACAAGATTCAGCTAGACACATTGTGGGGATGCAACACTCGTCATACTAGTGAGTGCGGTTTTGGTTCTGGTTGGTTTTCTATGCAACATTAAGTTATGTGAATAGTTGTAAGGTTGTTTTTATTATTTTACTACTATAGGCATAGGCTATTGACCTTAGTTTTGTCCCCAAGAAACATAAGGAACATAATGTAGACTTGTCTTTAGTTTTTCACCTAATTGTGGGTGCACCAAAATAAAGGTAGCTTTGCTTGCTTTTTTATATAATATAAAAGGGAGTGCATGAAACTAAAATGAAGAAATAGTTTTTCAGCTCCTTATTTACTACTTGTATTGCACCACACGGGTGTGGTTAACAAGTTACGTGAATAGCTTCCCTGATCACAAATTTGATGTCCCATTGTGTTGTCATGAACTATAAGCCATGTCAAAACCTCACTTCCTTAGTTGCTATCTTCACTTATCCCAACAAGAACTTATCACTCTCCATAGCTATGAAGTAGCTTTCTTGGAGTATATCTTTAAACCTTCTATTGAACTATATAACTAGTATATTGAAATATTATCTTTCGAGGGTTCTCTAAATAACTTCAAATAGGAGAACATATCCAACCTCTTTATACTTTTTCAATTCTACTTTGTTCAATAGATGTAGCTTCAGGGGTTGGAAGGAATGATTCTTATCCTCTCCATTCAAATTCATTTCATATCCTTGTAAGTGACATGTGATGTCCACATATAATACAACCATTCCACAAACAAAGAAAGAGTAAAGAAGAGAAGAATTAATCAAGATTCATGTAATTTTTTGGAATTTGAAACTAGAAATTATTAAAATATTATTTTTATATTTATTTTAATTATATATTTATTAATTATTGTAATTAATTTATATTAGTTATATAAATAATGTAGTTAAATATTTAAAAAAAAAAATATTAAATAATAATAATAATATGAAAAACAATTATTCATAATTAATAGAAAAAATAATTTAGTGAAAACTAATTTGATTAATTTTAACATGTGAATTTTCAATATCAATGTCAAAATAAAAATATGAGAAACAACTCTTCAAAGTTAACATTAAGTGAGTAACACATTCTTGACCGTTTTATTCATTGATGAGTGGCATCATTGGAGAAATTATAATCATTTTTTGAGTGTTTTTAAGTTAATATTAAGTGAGTAGCACATTCTTGACCGTGTTATCCATATTATTCATTGATGAGTGACATCATTGAAGAAATTATAATAATTTTTTGAGCGTTTTTAATGTTAAATTAATTGCTTTGACATCTCATTTCTGATAGACAGAAAAACATGATTATTGAGAAGCGATAGGATTTGAATGGTATTGGGAAAAACATGATTATTGAGAAGCGATAGCATTTGAATGGTATTGGGAAACAATGTCAACATTCAGATGGCCATATGAGAGAACAAACTATTAAAAGCAAGGATCAAATTTGAAGGTAAAGTCATATTTCAATTTGAAAAAAAAACATGATTATTGAGAAGCAATAGGATTTCAATAGTATTGAAAAATGATGTCAATATCGAGATAGCCATATGGGAGATTAAACTATTAAAAGTAAGGATAAAATTTAAAGATAAGTCATATTTCAATTTGAAAAGAAAAGATTGTAATAAATTTAATTTTTTATATTATATATTAAAATAAATAAAAGGAAAAAAATTATCATTAAAAAAATTAATGCATACAAATAAAATTAATATATGTTTTAATTTTTAGGATCTCAATCTCTACAACATAGCATAGCACGAGGATTTGATTTTATGACTTTTTCCTTACGACTCACCATATTTAAATATTTAATGTATGTTTTAGTATTAACACTTATTTATGATTTTTTTTTAATATTCAAAAAAAAATATGTAAAACTTAATCTCTATAATACAAGTAATTATTAAATAATAAAATATAATATAATAAAATATATGCAAATTGTTTAGTTTTCAAATATAATTGTAAAATAAGTCGAATGCATGCATAGTAGTTTCAACAAAAGTAAAATTGTTTATTTGATAAAGATAAAAAAAATAAAAATAATAAAATGACCAAACCATTATCAAAACACTATGGAAATTGGTTTCTTAAATCTTCTGAAAAAACACTTGATATTTGAAAGATGTATTTTATATTTGAATGAAACAATAGTCTGGCTAACCTATTTAAGAAGTAATATAGAGATTAGTAAATACTATAGAACACTTTTCACTCTAAACTTTTAATAGTTTTTTTTGTCAACAATTTTAGATTTATCCACTATATAGTTTTATAAATCTATATCCTAAAAAATTTGAGTTGAACATAATCTAATTTGAACTCATTAGAAGCATTCATAATGGTTAAAGGGAAGATTAACCAGGCTTCAATATCCAATTTTGAAATTGATAACATATTCATAAAAAAACACAATATTTCAATAACATAAATGCAATACTACGTTCCTATACTTCCAATCATAATATTACTAAAATATCATTTCAATAACTAACAACTAGTTACTAATATAATACACCAAAAACAAATTGTGCAAAATCATTGAAAAAAAAAAATTCACCAGAAAAAACATTTCTTCACGATACTATTGTAAATTCTCAAAACCAACTACTTGTAAAAGCGTCTTCATTAATTTTTACAGTTATTATACTAGTCAATGTTGGAATATGAATATGATATCCAACTTGAATATGAATAACTATAGATGTATATTGAGATTAAAAATTCATTTGCAATGATATGATATTATCCTCACTTAGTCAATGAAAATAGATTTTTTATTTTAAATTTATTTTGCAAGGAGATAATTTAATGTCTTTATAAAGTGCTAAAGGATTAAGATTTTATGACCGGATAAAGGGGTGCAATGAGAATTCAAATTTGGTTTCTTTTAATAGAATTTTTTAGGGTTG
>JZKD02S2266721.1:196021-209641 GCA_000966675.3 Picea glauca | reverse complement strand
AAACATAAGGAACATAATGTAGACTTGTCTTTAGTCTTTCACCTAATTGTGGGTGCACCAAAATAAAGGTAGCTTTGCTTGCTTGTTTATATAATATAAAAGGGACTGCATGAAAGTAAAATGAAGAAATAGTTTTCTAGCTCCTTATTTAGTACTTGTATTGCACCACAAGGGTGTGGTTAACAAGTTATGTGAATAGCTTCCCTGATCACAAATTTGATGTCCCATTGTGTAGTCATGAACGATAAGCCATGTCAAAACCTCACTTCCTTAGTTGCTATCTTCACTTATCCCAACAAGAACTTATCACTCTCCATAGCTATGAAGTAGCTTTCTTGGAGTAGATCTTTAAACCTTCTATTGAACTATATAACTAGTATATTGAAATACTATCTTTCAAGGGTTCTCTAAATAACTTCAAATAGGAGAACATATTCAACCTCTTTATACTTTTTCAATTATACTTTGTTCAATAGATGTAGCTTCAGGGGTTGGAAGGAATGATTCTTATCCTCTCCATCCAGATTCATTTCATATCCTTGTAAGTGACATGTGATATCCACATATAATACAACCATTCCAAAAACAAACAAAGAGTAAAGAAGAGAAGAATTAATCAAGGTTCATGTAATTTTTTGGAATTTGAAACTGGAAATTATTAAAATATTATTTTTATATTTATTTTAATTATATATTTATTAATTATTGTAATTAATTTATATTAGTTATATAAATAATGTAGTTAAATATTTAAAAAAAAAAAATAATAATAATAATAATATGAAAAAAAATTATTCTTGATTAATTTTAACATGTGAATTTTCAATATCAACGTCAAAATAAAAATATGAGAAACAACTCTTCAAAGTTAACATTAAGTGAGTAGCACATTCTTGACCGTCTTATTCATTGATGAGTGGCATCATTGGAGAAATTATAATAATGTTTTGAGCGTTTTTAAGTTAATATTAAGTGAGTACCACATTCTTGACCGTCTTATTCATATTATTCATTGATGAGTGACATCATTGGAGAAATTATAATCATTTTTTGAGCATTTTTAATGTTAAATTAATTGCTTTGACATCTCATTTCTGATAGACAGAAAAACATGATTATTGAGAAGCGATAGGATTTGAATGGTATTGGGAAAAACATGATTATTGAGAAGCGATAGGATTTGAATGGTATTGGGAAACGATGTCAACATTCAGATGGCCATATGAGAGAACAAACTATTAAAAGAAAGGATCAAATTTGAAGATAAAGTCATATTTCAATTTGAAAAAAAAACATGATTATTGAGAAGCAATAGGATTTCAATGGTATTGGAAAAGGATGTCAATATCCGGATAACCATATGGGAGATTAAACTATTAAAAGTAAGAATAAAATTTAAAGATAAAGTCATATTTCAATTTGAAAAGAAAAGATTATGATAAATTTAATTTTTTATATTATATATTAAAATAAATAAAAGAAAAAATTTATCATTAAAAAAATTAATGCATACAAATAAAATTAATATATGTTTTAATTTTTAGGATCTCAATCTCTACAGCATAGCATGAGGATATGATTTTATGACTTTTTCCTTACAATTCACCATATTTAAATATTTAATGTATGTTTTACTATTAACATTTATTTATGATTTTTTTTTAAGATTTAAAAAAAAAAATGTAAAACTTGATCTCTATAATACAAGCAATCATTAAATAATAAAATATATGCAGATTGCTTAGTTTTCAAATATAATTGTAAAATAAGTTGAATGCATGCATAGTAGTTTCAACAAAAGTAAAATTGTTTATTTGATAAAGATAAAAAAAAAAAAAGAGTTTAATCTTCAATAAAAGAAATGACCAAACCATTATCAAAACACTATGGGTATTGGTTTCTTAAATCTTTTGAAAAAACACTTGATACTTAAAAGATGTATTTTATATTTGAATGAAACAATAATCTGGCTAACCTATTTAAGAAGTAATATAGAGATTACTAAATACTATAGAACACTTTTTACTCTAAATCTTTAATAGTTTTTTTTGTCAACAATTTTAGGTTTATCCACTATATAGTTTTATAAATTTATATCCTCAAAAATATGTGTTGAACATAATCTAATTTGAATTCATTAGAAACATTCATAATGGTTAAAGGGAAGATTAACCAGGCTTCAATATCCAATTTTGAATTTGATGACATATTCATAAAAAAAACACAATATTTCAATAGCATAAATGCAATACTACGTTCCTATACTTCCAATCATAATATTACTAAAATATCAATTCAATAACTAAAAACTACTTACTAATATGATACAGCAAAAAAAATTGTGCAAAATCATTGAAAAAAAAAATTCACCAGAAAAAACATTTCTTCAAGATACTATTATAAATTCTCAAACCCAACTACTTGTAAAAGCGTCTTCATAAATTTTTACAATTATTATACTTCAATATAATAACTATAGATAACTATAGATAATTATTATTATCCAACTTGAATATCAATAGCTATAGATGTATATTGAGATTAACACTTCATTTGCAATGATATGACATTATCCTCACTTAGTCAATGAAAATAGATTTTTTATTTTAAATTTATTTTGCAAGGAGATAATTTAATACCTTAAGATTTTATGACGGGATAAAGGGGTACAATGAGAATTGAAATTTGGTTTCTTTTAATAGAATTTTTTAGGGTTGAAATTTGAAATCTCTTTTATTTAGGGTTGAAATTTGAAATCTCTTTTATTTGTAAAATTAAAATTTGAAGAGGATTTTGTTTTCAATATCTTTTATTTTAAGTTTTAATAAATTTTTAAGTATTAATTTATTTTCCATTATAATATGTGTTAACAATATTTTCATAAAAAAATATTATTTACATCTTTGTAATACACTTTCAAGTCTTGACTTTGTTTCAACATATTTCTTCTATTAAATCAAAACTTGATCTAAACTTGAATTTTCCCTTTACTTGCTATAACAAACCACAAGTTATAGTTCATTAGATATAGAAGGAATTTACCCTTACTAAATTCATAGAGAAATTAAGAATTAACCCTTCCACAAAGTTTTTCACTCACTACTATTTTTTTTAAAAGTAATACAAATTATAGACATTCTATAGCTCTTTTATTTCACAATGAATTTTACCATGTGGAAACCCCATGTTGAGCACATAAGGAATTATATATATTTCTCTCTTTAGATGTAGAAATTACCCCTCTCTMTATATATATGTATGAGATGCAGATTAAAATATTTTATTTATGGTTTGATATTGAAACTTTTTTTTAATTATTAACATTTTTTAAATACCACTGCCAATTCCATATAGAGTACAAAAACAATTATACATCTTCCTCATATCTAAATGTAAAAATTGTCTTTCCAAAACAATCTAAATCTACTATATAAAGTAATTTTTTTTTAAATTATATGAATTATAACTTTACTCTACTAATTAAAATTGTATCTCTATCATAAATTTCATCAAGGGAATCTTTATCATAAATGTCATCAATCAACTCCAAAGTTAGCTATACATAATTTTACCACAAATACTATCTTTTGTCCATTTTACTTATTTCACTAACAAGCTAGATCAAAACCAACAATTAGTGTCACATATTGTAGCTATTGAAAATTATGAAGGATTACCTAATTATACAATCCAGTTATTAGAGGATGCAGCCCTAAGGTCAATGATTAACTTTGTTGTTGAAACCTCATATGACCCAAACAATTAAGAATAACATCTAAGAACAAGTAAACATCAAATATACAACTATAGAAAATTACCCAAAGTCAATGATTAAATTTGCTACAATCTTATGCAATTCAAATAATTAAAAATTTGAACCTAAAAAAAACTAAACATCACTTTGTTGAGCTAATAACAACTAAACATCACATATACAATGTTAAAAATTTAATTAAAAAGTACATAGGTAAGTGTTGTTGATGTTTGGACAAAATCGGGAATACATTCTTCTAGATATATATATATATATATATATATATATATATATATGACATAATTTTTATAATGCAACGTATAAATATACTTAGTAAATACCTATATGTGGCCTTGACCTCTTCTACATGTGACCTTCAACGTCCCTAAGCTTCCTTGTGGAAAAAACACCTATAGAAGTCCTCAAATTCCTCTGAAACCTGTCATAATGTGTTCAGAGCATAACAATTAGTCAAAAATGACTATTCAGTCAAAGAAAATAGACTTGGGCTCATCTAAGCATGACCTCCATCAATGGCGGCCCTAAGCTCCATTAAGCTCCCTGAAACTTCAATGGTGTGAAACCTGCAATATAATTCTCCAAATTCCTTTGAAAACTATGCCAATGGATTCATAACATCCAAAAACCCCTACTTGGGCTTTTTCAACACCTCATTTGGCTAAAAATGAAGAAGATAGACCTCCTGCCATTTTCCTCCTTCAAGCTTGTTGTCTCTAGTTCCCCAAAATGCACCTCCTATGTGAGTAACCTGACTTATGGGAATTTCTCATGCCTATACCTAGCACACATGCGCCTCTCCACAAAACATGCCAAAATGTAGAATGGTTAGAGAACCTAGCCCCCAAAACGCGGAGGTGTTGGGCGCATGGGGGCCATGTGGCCACGTTTGTCATGCATAAAAAGGGATCCATTGCCAAATGGCATGAGTGCTTGACAAGTGGCAGGAACATGGTTTGTTGGTCTTTTAAACATGGTTTTGAACCCCACGAAAAATTCATGTGGAAAAGGGTCATATGGGATTGTGCATATAAATGAGGGTTGGGGCTAAGCCCTAGCCCAGACCCGCTCTGAAATATAAAAAAATTGCAATTTAAATAAAATGCAAACCATAGTATGGTAAGCACCACCATAAGGGCGCATTGGTTGGGAAGCCTTTGTCAATTATTTTCATATGTGTGGAGGTCCAAGGTTCGACCCCTATGGACTCCACAAAATCTTAAACACCAAAACAATAACAGAGTGCCACATGGTAGCCCATACCTGGGCCACGTGGCACCACCCAATTGGTCAATAAAATGCCACGTGCCCTAATTTCATTCTTTCATGTGTCTACCAACTACAAACTCAGCACTGACACATCATAACTTGCCACATCATCTGCCATGTGTGAGTCGTACCCTACCACGTCAGCATGTACAGACTGTACAGTCAACATTTTTTTTCCCTATTTGGAAAATCAAACAGATCGTGATATCTCACTCATCCGATGTCCATTTGACCCCGTTTGAAGTGTGTTGGGTTTGTGACGACAAGGGATACGCACCTATTTGTTTTGAGGCGATTCCAAACAATTTCATTTTTGGGCTAAATTTTGACCCCTGTTCCAGATTCTGATCACACCTTCCCACTGAAAGGATTTTGGACCAAAAAAATCTCATGATCAACTGACTGAGATTCATTACTCTTCTACTTCAAAGTTCTATCAATTGATTCTACTTGAAAAGTCTTTTTGGCAATCACCTGGGTACCTTCACATGCCTTGCACTGCAACTAGCTATATCCCTCAACCACTGTTCTCTGGTTATTGTTGACCCACTGTTATCTTTGTGCTTGGAAGACTGACAAACTTCCCACTAAGAATCAAGTCCCTCTTGTGAACTCTTTGGTGTCAACACAATATACTCTACAATGGCTGGCAAAAGTTTCTTGCGACATATTGTCACAAACCAAGAAAACCATCAATCTTAAAAACAAATTTTATACAAGACTGGAAATGATGCCAACAATGTCCTTTTTCTATTCAAGCAAATGGTCACATATTGTACTTCATCAAAGTACATGGTGTTTTCCTACATCTTGGTGTACTTAATATCGACTTACAAACCGACAAACACAATCGATTAAACATAAGTCAAAAAATATGATTGACACAACATAGTCGTCAAGACAACATCGACACAAGTCGAGACTCATTTGAAACATATCGACATTCCAAAAGTCGACATTCATGATACACAATCATGATTCACTCATAATGAAACTTTCAAAAAGTTCATTGTTCACAAATACAAAATCACATGCATGTGCATAGCTCTTCTACTCTCCTTCAAGTACAAACATAAGTACATAAACCCAAAAACATATGGGTACATAAGAGCTGAAACTAAAAATGATATATGGCTGCAACAAGTGAGTATCATACCCATCTTTCACATCCTCCTAATGAAGTTGTGCAACAACAAGAATGCCTTCAAAAGACTTGCATTCATATGCAAAACTTGCATCATACAAGTTGTGATAAATTGTTGCTACAACTTGTCATACTTACAATAGAAATGCATACATAAGGCTGAAAAGTGCATCTACAAACAAAGAAAAATGCAAGCCTTACTTGGTCAAGAAATCTAACCATTTCTTACCAAGCCAATTCAATGGTGACTTTTTCTTTTGAACATCGTCTTCTTGTGAATCATCTTGACTCACTTCGATGATGGAATCTCCTCTTCCATTCTTGCCAGGCTCTTTATCCATCTGCTTCTCGTGTTGTGGATGAGTGGTTGGATGCAATGTCCAACATTGGTCAATGAGCGGACCCCTCTTCTGGAAATGAGTGCAAATCTTTTGCATCTTCTTTTCAAGTTGCCTTTTCTTGGAAATTTTCCTAAATGTGGTCAATATTTTCCAACATCTTGAAACATGATGGTTATCTAAAGCAGAATATGTACATGGACTTTTTCTTCCATTTTTACATGAAAATTTACCATGCTTAACATAATCAAAAGCAGCTGAATTATAGGCAGAAATATACCTTGAACATTCACCTTTATTCCCTTCTTGAGGAGGTGAATTTGAAGAGTTACTAGCTCTCGTTTGAACACCAACAAATCTGTTCTTGTCCTCGTGGCTCTCACAACTCTCTTGTTTCACACATTTTCATTCATCTTGAACACATACTTTGCATGCTTGAGGGGTTGAACTTGCAACAAAATTTCATGAACATTCACCTTTATCACCTTCTTGAGGAGGTGAATTTGAAGAGTTACCAGCTCTCCTTTGAAGACCAACAAAAATGTTTTTGTCCTCATGGTTGTCACAACTTGCTTGTTTCATAAATTTTCATTCATCTTGAACACAAACTTTGCATGCTTGAGGGATTGAACTTGCAACAAAAGTTGTTCTTGGAATTCTTTCCCTTGTCTCCTCAAACTTTGGAATATGCTCCATCTTTTCATATCCAAGACAACAATACTTGGGCCTCTCCTCAACAACAATAGGCTCTAAAATGCCTTGTGCATGTTTGCCTAACCCTCTACCTGCATAGCCCATTTTTAACAATAAATTGGACCCTATTCCTCTAGTGTGATTTTCAAAAACACCAAAGCATTCATCTTGAGAGGAATTTGAAGAAAAACTAGCATTACATACCTCATGTTCATGCATGTACTTGGTAAGGGTTTCCTTTTCCTCATGGAGTTGAGTCTCCATCTCATGCAACTTTTCAAGAAGCTCGTGCTTCTCCTCTTTCATGGCCATCAGCTGCTCTTGAAGAACAATGCTCTCCTTTCTATCTTCCCACATCTCTTGCACCACATCTCTCATGGTTAGAAACTCCTCTAACATCTCTTTGTCAAAGAACTTGGCTAATGAAGATGTACGAGAACTCTTATTGTTTGAAGCTTCCTCCATCTTTGCAAGATATCAAACTTCAACACAAAACTTGCAGAATAATACCAACAGCTAAATCTCTAGCTATCAATGGAAATCACATGAGAAAAAATATGCACGGATACCACCTGATCTGAAAATAGGGGGCTGACTTGTTATGCTATGCAAGCACCCTCTACTCCATTAAAATCAACTTCAGGACCTTGCTCAATGTCTTAGTTGCGCAAGAGGTTTTATGTGTCAATTTTATGCTTCTTTTAAATGTTTATGTGTGAGGTCTTTGTAAGGTTAAATATTTGTTTTAAATAAAATACAACAACAACATAAGTGCAACAAATATAACCAACAAACTCACAACAATAACAAGATGATAAAGGAGTTCACCCCCAACTGTGCTACATCTCCTTGAGCCTCCATCAATGGACTAATCTCTATGGGCTTAGTTTGTCAAAGATTCTTTTAAAAGATGATTCTGAATTCCAATGGATTTATTGATTGTACCATTGGGTTCAGAATACATAAAAACCCCAAAAATGACTAACAGAACTCTGAAAACGGACCATGGCTCATCCGGGCATGACCTCTTCTACATGTGGCCTTGAGCTTCCCTGAGATTCCTTGTGGAAAAAACACTTGTAAAAGTCCTCAAATTCCTCTGAAACCTATCCCAATGTGTACATACCATAACAATTAGTCAAAAATGACTATTCAATCACAGAAAATAGACATGGGCTCATCTGAGCATGACCTCCATCAATGGTGGCCTTAAGCTCCCTGAAACTTAAATGGTGTAAACCCTGCAATAGAAGTCTCCAAATGCCTTTGAAAACTATTCCAATGGATTCATAACATCCAAAACCCCCTAGCTGGGCTTTTTCGGCACCTCATTTGGCCAAAACATGAAGAAGATAGGCCTCCTGCCATTTTCCTCCTTCAAGCTTGTTGTCTCTAGTTCGCCAAATCGCACCTCTTATGTGAATAACCTGGATTTTGGGCATTTCCCGTGCCTAAACCCAGCACATGCGTGCCTCTCCAAAAAAAACACCAAAATGTAGAACGGTTAGGGAACCTAGCCCCCAAAACGCGGAGGTGTTGGGCGCATGGGGCCATGTGGCCACGTTTCCTGCGCATAAAAAGGGATCCATTACCAAATGGCATGAGCTCTTGAGAAGTGGTGGGCATGTGGGTTTTTGTTCATTTAAACATCATTTTGAACCCCACACAAAATTCATGTGGCAAAGGGTCATATGGGATTGTGCATTGAAACTTAGCCCCAGCCTGGACCCGCTCCGAAATATAAAATGATTGCAATTTAAATAAAATGAAAACCATAGTATGGTAAGCACCACCATAAGGGTGTGACGGTTGGGAGGCCTTTTTCAAGTCTTTTTATGTGTCGATGTCCAGGGTTCGACCCTCGTGGAATCCACAAACTTTTAAACACTAAAACAATAAAATGGTGCCACGTGGCACCACCCAATTGGTCAATAAAATGCCGCGTGGCCTAATTTCATTCATCCACATGTCTACCAAATACCAACTCAGCACTGACAGATCAACACTTTCCATGTCATCTTCCACGTGTGATTCGTTCCCTGCCACATCAACATGTACGGACTGTACAGTCGACATTTTTTTTTGCTTGTTTGGTAAATCGAACAGATCGTGATATCTCACTCATATGATGTCAGTTTGACCTCTTTCTAAGTGCATTGGGTTCATGGAGACGAGGGCTACACACCTTGTCATTTTGAGGCAATTACAAACACTTTCATTTTTGGGCTAAATTTTGATCCATGGTCGAGATTCAGATCATTTATGGCACGCGTTGTAGCTATGTTTAGCATAGAAGAAATGTCTAATATAGTGTCACGAGTTGAATTCAATGTTGCTCAAGAAAGTGCATGTGACATATGGTATTTAGATTCAGGCTACAGTAACCACATGACAGTAAACATAGAATTGTTTTCTAGTTTGGATGAGTCAGTCCAAACCAAGGTTACACTTGGAACATATATCCAAGTCACTGTATTAGGCAAAGGCAGTATAAATATTTTAAACCAAACAAGGAGAAGAGAGAGTTATGTGTGATGTATATTATGTTTCTGGTCTGAAGCATAATCTGATGAGTACAGGACAACTTTTACAAAATGGATATAGAATCTACATGGAAGGTAATCACTGTGTGATTATGGATAAAATCCCAAGAAATTTACCTATTGAAAAAATCCAGATGACAAGTAACATAATGTTCCCATTGACATTAAATCCAGTCAAGAAGAAGAACACAACGCAAATTGTTGACAAAATAAAAACTGCACAGTTAGACACTGCATTTACAACAGAAAGTATGCGCAGTACTAATGAAGAAAATAGTGCACGCAGTATCAAGAAAGGAGAAAATGGTGAAAAAATGAAGGCAACATTCCAATATGAAACAGAGGATGACTCCTGGCTATGGCACTTCAGATTTGGACATTTGAACTTTGGAGGTCTAAAACTATTACACACAAAGGATATGGTAAAAGGCTTACCATTGATTGAAAAACCAGAAAGGATATGTGAAGGTTGCATATTTGGCAAGCAACACAGAGAATCATTTTCAATTGCCAAGTCTTACAGAGAAAAAGATCCACTGGAAATAATACATTGTGATATTTGTGGACCAATGCAAACTCCGACAATAGGAGGCAATATTTATTTTCTAACATTCACTGATGATTTCTCAAGAAAGATATGGATTTATTTTCTAAAGAATAAATCTAATGCATTGGGTTGTTTCCAGCAATTTAAATCACTTGTCGAGAAACAAAGTGGTTATTACATCAAGTGTCTAAGAACGGATTGAGGAGGATAATACATCTCAAGGTAATTTCATAACTTTTGTAAAGATCATGGCATATACAAGCAATTTATCATGCGATACACACCACAACAGAATGGTGTCGCAGAAAGAAAGAGTAGAACCATCATGGAAATGACACATAGTATATTAACAACCAAACATTTGTCAAATGAGTATTGGGCTGAGGCAGTAGCAACTGCAGTAAACATCTTGATTGGATGTCCAACAAAGAGTGTGAAGAATAGAATTCCTCAAGGAGCATGGATGGGATCAAAGCGTAATGTGTTGCATTTAAGATTTTTTGGTTTCTTCACATACACACATGTTCCATATAAACTGAGAAGGAATATAGACAACAAAGGACAAAAATTTATACTTGGTGGGTATTTTGAAGAAACAAAAGGATACAAGTTGAATGACCCAGTCGCAAGAAAATTCATAATCAGCCGCGATGTTCACTTCATAGAGAATGAAGCATGGGATGGAACCATAGATAAGACAGTAAAGATAATTGACACAATGGAGCATAATGATGCAGAGGATGAAGTGTTTCAAACACCACACACATGAAAGTGCACAACTCTGTCTACACCTGGCACTGCAATGCAATTTACCACGCAGAATACTGCGGTAAGAAAAACAAGCGCGCAGTCCACACCTAGAGCGCAACAAACACCAACAAGCATTCTAAATACTTCTACTTCTCTAGATCCAACATTAGCAAGTTTGTTACCAAGAAAGACAAGAAGTCTGTGTGACATCTATAATTAAGACACAACAAATTCATTTTCAGTCTTTGCTCTATTTTCACAAATAGATGATCCATTAACTTTTGAAGAAGTTGTCAAAGAGGAAGTATGGGCTCAAGCCATGGATGAAGAAATCAGATGCATAGAGAATAATCAAACATGGAAATTGGTAGATGTACCTAATGATAAGGATGTCATAAGTGTCAAGTGTATTTATAAAACCAAGCAAAATCCAGAATGAAAAGTACAGAAGTACAAGGCAAGATTAGTTGCAAGAGGCTTTACACAACAACCTAGAATTGATTACAATGAAACATTTGCACCAGTTGCACGCATGGACACAGTCAGAACCGTGTTATCAATTGTCGCACAGTACAAATGGCCAGTTTATCAAATGGATGTAAATTCAACATTCTTGAATGGAAACTTAGAAGAAGAAGTATATGTGAAACAACCACAAGGTTATGAGGTTCTAGGAAAATAAAACAATGCATACACATTAAAGAAAACACTATATAGATTAAAGAAAGCTCTGAGAGCTTAGTACAGTCGCATAGATTCCTATCTCACACAGAATGGATTTCAGAGAAGTGAAAATGAGACAACATTTTACATCAAATCAAATCATCAAGGTAATGTTATAATTGTTTGTTTATATGTGGATGATTTTATATTCACAGGTAATTTTGGCATAGAAGAGTTCAAGTCAGTCATGAAGGATGAATTTGAAATGACTGATTTGGGACTTATGAGATATTTTCCAGGAATAGAAGTGCACGAGTCCAAAACTGGTATATTTATCTCACAGTCCAAGTATGCAGATGAAATATTAAAGAGATTCAATATGGTAAACTCAAAAGCAACACCAACACCTACCATAACACGGTTAAAGCTAAGCAAGGAAGATAGAGGGTCCAAAGTGGATCCCACACTGTTTAAAAGACTGGTAGGTAGTCTTATGTATCTAACAACGACAAGACCTGATATTATGTATGGCGTGAGCATACTCTCAAGGTTCATAGAATCTCCAAAAGAATCACATTGGAAAGAGGGAAAGAGAATCCTGAGATATGTGAATGGAACAAAAGATTTTGGCATAAAGTACTCCACTTAAAAAAAATTCAAACTCACTGGATACACTGAGAGTGATTGTGGAGGCAATATTGATGACAGGAAAAGTACCTCTGGGTACACATTTCATTTTGGAACAGGTATGGTATCATGGGCATCAAGAAAGCAACCCATAGTGATACTTTCTTCAGCAGAATCATAGTACGTCGCAGCCACAAGCGCATCTTTTCAAGCCGTATGGATGAGAAAGATGTTAAGAGATTTGTTGAAGGAACAACAGGACCAACTACAATTTTTTGTGACAAAAATTCATCCATCGTGTTATCAAAGAATCATGTGTTTCACAAGAAAACCAAGCACATTGATACAAGGTATCATTTCATCAGAGAATTGGTGAATAACAAAGAGATCTACTTAGAATTTTGCAGGTCAAAAGAAAAAATTGTAGACATTTTTACAAAGGCTTTAGCAAGAGATGCATTTCAACATCTATGCAATATTCTGAGAATCTGCACAGTAACCAATTAGTGACAGTAAAATGAAAACTCAAATTTTTGATGTTATTTTCTTTTGTAACTCCACCAACTTATAATTAAGGGGGAGTGTTGAAATTGTAATTACAAGTCGGTGAGATCTTCACATCACTGTCGATTTGTCTGTTATTCGAAATCTATCAGTAGTCAAAATGTGAGTCAGATAGTCTAACAAGTCTGCAAGTGAAAAGTCACATAATTACTCAAAAGTTAGTCGGCAAGAAGGAGAACTATAAATGAAGCCGAATTATATCTTCCCGGATTAAATTAAGTGGTTGAAGAGTTAGTCGTAATTATGGTTGATTTAAATGTTGAGTCGATATTAGCTTCTCAAGGAAGTTTATATAAGTCTGAGTTTCTTAGTTAGAACATATGGATAGATAGAGACATAGAGAAAAGGAGAGAGGGGTGTAGAGAAGCAGTTCAAGAACCAGGAGTAGCTGAAGAGTTGACACAAGAAGTATTAGAGCCGAAGCTCATTTTGTAACTGTATTTTGTAATCCAAGTGCACTACACCAAAGTTCATTAATATCAAGTATTTTGTGTTTCTGACAAGTTTCTGTGTTATTTCTCTATTATATTCTGAATTCGTAAATCATTCTATTTAGTGTGTGTATTCACAGTGCGCAACAATCTAGCAGTCTATGCACTCTGTAATGATCTTGAGAACTGTGTCGTGTAGCTTGTTTGGCGCACAGTATTTTAATTTGCGTTGCACAGAGTAGACTACGCGCATCCCCCTTTACCCTTCAAGTGTTATAT
>JZKD02S2266721.1:142383-154620 GCA_000966675.3 Picea glauca | reverse complement strand
TTGAGGAGACAAGGGAAACAATTCCAAGAACAACTTTTGTTGCAAGTTCAATCCCTCAAGCATGCAAAGTTTGTGTTCAAGATGAATGCAAATTTATGAAACAAGAGAGTTGTGATAGCCATGAGGAAAAAAACATTTTTGTTGGTCTTCAAAGGAGAGATGGTAACTCTTCAAATTCACCTCCTCAAGAAAGCAATAAAGGTGAATGTTCAAGAACTTTTGTTGCAAGTTCAATCCCTGAAGCATGCAAAGTTTGTGTTCAAGATGAATGCAAATGTGTGAAACAAGAGAGTTGTGAGAGCCACGAGGACAAGAACAGATTTGTTGGTGTTCAAAAGAGAGCTAGTAACTCTTCAAATTCACCTCCTCAAGAAGGCAATAAAGGTGAATGTTCAAGGTATATTTCTGCCTATAATTCAGTTGCTTTTGATTATGTTAAGCATGGTAAATTTTCATGTAAAAATGGAAGAAAAAGTCCATGTACATATTCTGGTTTAGATAACCATCATGTTTCAAGATGTTGGAAAAGATTGACCACATTCAGGAAACTTTCCAAGCAAAGGCAACTTGAAAAGAAGATGCAAAAGATTTGCACTCATTTCCAGAAGAGGGGTCCTCTCATTGACCAATGTTGGACATTGTATCCAACCACTCATCCACAACACGAGATGCAGATGGATAAAGAGCCTGGGAAGAATGGAAGAGGAGATTCCAACATCGAAGTGAGTCAAGATGATTCACAAGAAGACGATGTTCAACAGAAAAAGTCACCATTGAATTGGCTTGGTAAGAAATGGTTAGATTTCTTGAGAAAGTAAGGCTTGCATTTTTCTCTATTTGTAGATGCACTTTTCAGCCTTATGTATGCATTTTTGTTGAAAGTATGACAAGTTGTAGCAAGAGTTTATCACAACTTGTATGATACAAGTTTGCATGTGAATGCAAGTCTCTTGAAGGCATTCTTGTTGTTGCACAACTTCGCTAGGAGGATGTAAAAGATGGGTATGATACTCACTTGTTGTAGCCATATATCATTTTTAGTTTAAGCTCTTATGTACCCATATGTTTTTCAGTTTATGTACTTATGTTTGTACTTGAAGGAGAGGTTAAGAGCTATGCACATGCCTGCGATTTTGTATGTGTGAACAATGAACTTTTTGAAAGTTTCATTATGAGTGAATCATGATTGTGTATCATGAATGTCGACTTTTGGAATGTCAATATGTTTCAAATGAGTCTCGACTTGTGTCGATGTTGTCTTGACGACTATGTTGTGTCGATCATATTTTTCGACTTATGTTTAATCGATTGTGTTTGTCGTCTTGTAATTCGATATTGAGTACACCAAGATGCAGGAAAACACCATGTACTTTGATGAAGTACAATATGCGACCATTTGCTTGAAGAGAAAAACGACTTTGTTGGCATCATTTCCAGTCTTGTATAAAATTTGTTTTCAAGATTGATGGTTTTCTTGGTTTGTGACAATATGTTGCAAGAAACTTTTGCCAGCCATTGTAGAGTAGATTGTGTTGACACCAAAGAGTTCAGAAGAGCGACTTGATTCTTAGTGGGAAGGCTGTCAGTCTTCCAAGCACAAAGAGAACAGTGGGTCAGCAATAACCAGAGAACAGTGGTAGAGGGATATAGCCAGTTGCAGTGCAAGGCATGTCAAGGTACCCAGGTGATTGCCAAAAAGTTTTTTCAAGTAGAATCAATTGATAGAACATGGAAGTAAAAGAGTAATGAAGCTTAGTGAGATGATCATCATATTTTTTCGGTCCAAAATCCTTTCAGTGGGAAGGTGTGATCAGAATCTGGACCAGGAGTCAAAATTTAGCCCAAAAATGAAATTGTTTGGGATCGCCTCAAAACAAATAGGTGTGTATCCCTCGTCGTCACGAACCCAACGCACTTCGAATGGGGTAAAATGACCATCGGATGAGTGATATATCACGATCTGTTTGATTTTCCAAATAGGGAAAAAAAATGTTGACTGTACAGTCTATACATGATGACGTGGTAGGGTACGACTCAGACGATGCATATGATGTGGCAAGTGCTGATGTGTCAGTGCTGAGTTTGCAGTTCGCAGACACATGAACGAATGAAATTAGGGCACATGGCATTTTATTGACCAATTGGATGGTGCCACGTGGCCTAGCCATGGGATGCCATGTGGCACCATGTTATTGTTTTGGTGTTTAAAATTTTGTGGAGTCCACAGGGGTTGAACCTTGGACCTCCACACATATGAAAATAATTGACAAAGGTCGCCCAACCGATGCGCCCTTATGGTGGTGCTTACCATACTATGGTTTTCATTTTATTTAAATTGCAATTGTTTTATATTTCAGAGTGGGTTCGGGCCGGGGCTTAAAGCACCAGCCCAAGCCCCAACCCCCGTTTATATGCACAATCCCATATGACCCTTTGCCACATGAAATTTTTGTGGGGTTCAAAACCATGTTTAAATGACCAACAAACCATGTGCCCACCACTTTTCAAGCACTCATTCCATTTGGGAATGGATCCCTTTTTATGCATGACAAACTTGGCCACATGGCCCCCATGCGCCCAACACCTCCGCGTTTTGGGGCCTAGGTTCTCTAACCATTCTACATTTTGGCATGTTTTGTGGAGAGGCGCACGTGTGCTGGTTTTAGGCATGAGAAATTCCTAGAATCCAGGTTACTCACACAGGAGCTGCGATTTGGCAAACCAGAGACAACAAGCTTGAAGGAGGAAAATGGAAGGAGGTCTATCTTCTTCATTTTTTAGCCAAATGAGGTGTTGAAAAATCCTAGATAGGGGTTTTTGGATGTTATGAATACATTGGCATAGTTTTCAAAGGAATTTGGAGAATTATATTACAGGTTTTACACCATTGAAGTTTCAGGGAGCTTCATGGAGCTTAGGGCCACCATTGATGGAGGTCATGCTCAGATGAGCCCAAGTCTATTTTATGTGATTGAATAGACATTTTTGACTAACTGTTATGCTCTGAACACATTATGACAGGTTTCAGAGTAATTTGAGGACTTTTATAGGTGTTTTTCCCACAAGGAAGCTCAGGGACGTTGAAGGCCACATGTAAAAGAGGTCATGCCCGGATGAGCCATGGTCCGTTTTCAGAGTTCTATTAGTCATTTTTGGGGTTTTTATGTATTATGAACCCAATGGTACAGTCAGTAAATCCATTGGAGTTGAGAAACAACTTGTAAAAGAATCTTTGAAAAACTAATCCCAGAGAGCCTAGTCCATTGATGGAGGCTCAAGGAGATGTAGACCAGTTGGGGGTGAACTCCTTTATCATCTTGTTATTGTTGTAAGTTTTCTTGTTATATTTTTTGCACTTATTTTATTGTTGTATTTTCTTTAAAAAACATATTTAACCTTACAAAGACCTCATACATAAACATTTAAAAGAAGCATAAAATTGACACATAAAAACTCTTGCGCAACTAAGATATTGAGCAAGGTCCTGAAGTTTATTTGAATGGAGTAGAGGGTGCTTTCATAGCAAAATAAGTCAGCCCCCTATTCTCAGATCAATAAACATAGGTCGATTTTGGTTATTTGTGTTGTGTGGTTGATATTGACTTTGCTTGTTCTAATTATACTGTCTCTTTCTACACTCATATGCGTAATGTCCATACTTTTTACAGTAATGGCATTGGATCTTTGATTTGTCATTTTTTTGACAAGTTGACTCGCCAAAACTTGGATGTTGACCTTTTCCACCAATATTTCTAGTATTTCTAGTGCATCAACTTATGTCAGAACTTCTTCCTCTGCCTCTAGAGTTAGCTCTCCTCCTTCCTCTTCCACAACCTATAGATGACTGTGTGGAAAAAGCGTTTTCTAATGACATATTTGACCTGTTCAATCTATATTCATGATTGACGAGGGAAGCTTGCAGTTCATCTAGACTAAACTGACTCAGATCTTTTCCTTCTTCTAGAGTTACAACTAGAGTATCAAATTAAGGAGGAAGACCTCTAAGCACTTTCTCAACAACTTTTCTATCATCTATGATTTCACCGTGAGACTTAATTTGATTTATCAGTCCAATGATGTGTGTGTAGAAAGAATCTACCGTGTCTAAATCTTTCATTGATATAGTTTCAAAATCTCTTCTAAGAATACGAAGTTTTGCAGTTTTTACTTTATCCATACCTTGATAAGCGGTTTGTAATATATCCCATGTTTCCTTGGCTTCCTTTGTTCATGCAACTCTTGGAATTATGCTCTCATGCATGGCTTGATGTATATAAAACAACGCCTTTCCATACTTCTTTCTTTGTTCTTTCAAGACATCTTTCTCAACTTGTGTGAGGGTGTTATATGTTGTCTGTTCTGTCAGTTCAACATAACCATTTTCGACTATCTCCCATACCTCTTGACCTCATAATAAATCTTTCGTGGTCAAGGACCACATCTCATAGTTCTTGCCTGTAAAAGTGGGAGGTTGCAAATTTGAGGTAGAAGCCATTTTTTTTTTTACTTTCAATAGAGTTCCTGCTCTGACAAACTTTTTCTGGTAGAACCTACTCTGATCCCAAATTTAACGATAAAGGGAGATGTTCACATTCTACTCTACGCAACGTAGTTTAAAATACTATGCACCAAACAGGGTATGTGATAGAGTTCTCAAGATCATTGCGCAATGCACAGACTGTCAGATTGCTGTGTGCTATGAATACACACACTAAATAAAATGATTTACGAATGTATAATATAATAGAGAAATAACACAGAAATTTGTGATAAACAAAAAATACTTAATATTCATGAACTTTGGCGCAGTGCGCTCGGATTAAAAAATATAGTGACAAAATGAGCTTTGGCTTTGATACTTCTTTTGTCAACTCTTCAGCTGTTGCTAGTTCTTGAACTGCTTCTCTACATCCCTCTCTCCTTTTGTCTATGTCTCTATCTATCCATCTGTTCTAACTAAGAAACTCAGACTTATATAAACTTCCTTCAGAAGCTAAGACCGACTCAAAATTTAACTCAACCATAATTACGACTGACTCTTCAACAACTTAATTTAATTTGGGAAAATAGAATTCGGCTTCATTTATAGTTCTCCTTCTTGCCAACTGACTTTTGAGAAAGTATGAGACTTTGCACTTGTCAGACTATCTGACTGACATTTTGACTACTACAGATTTCGACTAACAAACAAATCGATAACGACGTGAAGATCTCACCCACTTGTAATTAAAATTTCTAACAACACTAAACTTTTATGAAAAATATAATTTTAAACAAAATTTCACATCACACGCAATATCAATATCAATATCAAACTGAAAACTTCATAAAATCAATATCAAACTGAGAACATCATAATCACTTTTGTTTGATGGAGAGGATGCTTTACAACTTCCATGATTAGAATCGTAGACGTGGTAAAATTTACCCCACACATACAAAAACAACGTACGTCTTTCAAATTATGGGTCACGCCCCCTTGAGCGTGGAGCCAAACGCAACCATTCCACAAACAAACAACGAGTAGAAGAAGAGTTAAGGGGCATTCATGCCCTATGGTATTTGGAAAGAGAATGCCCTATTTTCAAAACTTTATTTTGGATTTATTGATTATGGTTAAGATTTTATTAATTTTAATTATATGAATAAAATAGTAAGAATATTTTTTGAAAAATAAATTTATTTGAAAATATTTATAAGACACAACTTCTAAAAATGATTATCATTAATTAATCATATATTTTCAAAAATAAAATAATTAACCTAATGAAACATCATTATTAACCGTTCAAAACAAAAATGCACAAATTCAATTCATGATGAGTGGTTTTATAGCAAAACTATAATCATTTGTTTGGAAGTGTATGAACATTTAAAGTTATAATTAATAAAGTGGTTGATCAATTTGAATCATCTTAGGAAAAAAAAAAAAAGTCCAAATCAATCACAAGTTCAATTCATGATGAGTGGTTTTATAGCAAAACTATAATCATTTGTTTGGGAGCGTATGACCATTTAAAGTTATAATTAATAGAGTGGTTGATCAATTTGAATCATCTTAGGAAAAAAGAAAAGTCCAAATCAATCACAAGTTCAATTTATGATGAGTGGTTTTATAGCAAAACTATAATCATTTGTTTGGGAACGTATGACCATTTAAAGTTATAATTAATAAAGTGGTTGATCAATTTGAATCATCTTAGGAAAAAACAAAAATCCAAATCAATCACAAGTTCAATTCATGATGAGTGATTTTATAGCAAAACTATAATCATTTGTTTGAGAGCGTATCACCATTTAAAGTTATAATTAGTAAAGTGGTTGATCAATTTGAACCATCTTAGGAAAAAAGAAAATTCCAAATCAATCACAAATTCAATTCATGGCACTGTAAAGTTATAATTAATAAAGTGATTGGTTAATTTGAATCATCTTAATTAAAAAAATTCATAAAAGTTCAAATCAATCACACGTTCAATTCATGATGAGTGGTATTATTAGGGAACTATAAACGTTTGTTTGAAAGCCTCTTAATGTCACTTCTCATAGAATTAAAAACAAGACTATCGGGCAGCGATAAGATTTTATTGGTATTTGGAAAGGATGTCAAGATGGCTACATAGCAGCCAACTATTTCCTAGAAGCTTTGGTAGCCACTACCTTGACCGCTTTGGTAGCCACTACCTTGACCAACATTCATAAAATTCATATTGACGTGAATCAGAGAAAATGCAGAAATTAATTCTGAAGACGTTGAATAGTTTTTTCTTTGTCTTTTTTACTTCATTCAAAGGTTCATATTTAGGGTATTTATCTTTACTTCAATTAGCTTCAGATTTAGAGTATTTATATGCTGATTTTTTAGAGTATAAGGAGGAGTGAATATAGAAAAGGAGGAATGAATATAGAATAAAGGGATTCAATTTTCAAAGGTTTATATTTAGGGTATTTATTTGTTGATTTTTTTTTTACTATGAAGGAAGAGTGAATATGAATATAGATAAGAGGGATTCAATTTTCAAGAATATGGAGCATTCTCTTCTCTCTTGAAAACCAATATTTAGAACACTTTTTAAAAGGTTTCTAATTGCTCACAAAGTGTTTGGACAGTCTCAAGAATGTGATMAAAAATGTAATCAACTTACAAATTATGTTGTAGTCAAATAAATAATGTCATAGGATTAGTGATAAACAACTTGTAAAAAGAACTTATTTAATTAGTTGAAGGGGAAAGTATATCACACAAGATTATATTAATCAACTTATAATGTTTTTCTATAATCATCAATGCTTTAATTGCAACTGTAGTTTGTATAGTAATTAAATAGCTTGTTTTAAATGTCAAATTAGTTGTAAGGGTTTAATAGTAATGTAGATTGAATTGGATTACATATTGTCATATAATTAATAAATTTGGAAGCCATGGTGGATGTCAAAATCAATGAAAAGACAAAGATAATAATACCAAACAATAATTTGAAACTAAACGAGGTAAATTAAGATAATAATGAATTTCATTAAATAAATTAGGTTTTCCCCACCATGGTCACCAAATATGTTGTGGTCAAACTAGCTTTTGAGAACACAATTTTGACACTCTTGTGCCTATAAGTAAATCCCTTTGAAATACTTTTAATCTTTTTTTTTTTTCTACAAAATTACAACTTAAACAAGAATAAGAAGAAAGAAAGTTTAGTGCATACATGTTCTATTCTTATATTTTTTATGATTAGATTATTATATTTATTATTTTTTAGTGTATAAAAATTGAAAAAAAACAAATAAATCTCCAAACCCAAAGTATATATATATATATATATATATATATATATATATATATATATATATATATATATATATATATATATATATATATAAAAAAAAATTAATTATAAAAATAAAAATTAAAAGAGAAAAATGATTGATAAACAAATCATATAAGAATAACTTCAAATCTCAAAATTAACTTTCATAATATGCTCTTCTCAAATACATGTATGAAATAACAATCATCTTGTCATCTACCAACTCTAATAAAAATTATTTCATTTTTTTCATCCAAATAAAATAAAGAAAATAATTTACTTTTTAATTTTATTAAAATAATTTAAAAACTTTTAATTAATATAATATTTTAATAATTTATTAAACTATCAAAATAAAAAGATTAAAAAATAAAACACATTAAAAAATATATATATTTATAAATATTTCACCTAAACATTTTTTGAGTTTTTGGAAAATAAAATATTAATATTATTTTAACTGTTTTAAAATCTTAAAAAAAAAAAATTAAATAAATACCATACATTTTTTTGCTTAGTAGAATTTGTGTATTCCTTTCAATCTCTCACATATTTTCTCATCTCTTCACATGTTTTAAAGTAAACAAATAAAAATAAATATCATACATTTTTATGCTTTTTAAATTAAAAAAAAAAATCAAAACTAATATCATACACTTTTTATCCTTATCCTTATAAATAGTAAACACATCAAAATGAGTATCATACCATTTATGTTTTTTCACCTCTTTACTTTTTATAATTCTTTTAAGTGGCACTTTAATATCATAAGATTTATGTTTTTTCAACTCTTCATTTTTTATGCTTAAGTGTTATAAAGGCACTTTGTTATGCTTTTAAGTGTTATAAAGGAAACCAATAAAAAAGAATATCATACATTTTAAATCTTATAAAGAAAATAGAACAAAATGATTTGAATAATCAAATATCATATAATTTGATTAATTTGAATTGTATATAAGTAAATAAACAAAAAATAGTTCAAATTAATCACAAGTTCAATTTATGATGAGTGATATTATTATGCCGTATATTTATGGATCATGGGCACATTTAATAGGTTTTTAGTGCTTAATCAGTTTTGTATGGACAAGATTAAATATTGATGGAATATTTTTAGTAGTCCCAATAAATCAATGATTGTGATTTCAACCACTAACTTCCTCACTATTATAAAGACATCAATTTACATGTTTATTTTTTTACTTTTACTTAATCATATTTAAAATTTACTATGGTGGCTAACTTATTGGCATGTATGAATGATTAGGGTTTTATTCTCTAAGCCAACCTAAACCTTTGGCCTTCACCAGCCAACTCCTTCCGACTCCTTCGGTCCACCTCTAGGCCATTTCTCTTTCCCTAATTCAAGTTTTGCACGCCGCGTTCACCAACCACTAATTTGTGGATGTGCTAATTGTACAACTACAATCAATTCATGATGAGTGATATTATTGTACAACTACACTCATTTGTTTGTTTGAGAGCGTCTCACACTTTCTAGAATTGTGGCTCATGAATGCACTACCAATTCATTGAGCGAGAAATTCTAATTACAGTGGCCTGGAACTGTTGATTTATTAAGTGAGAAATTATAATTTCAGTTGAAATGCACATGAACCACCGCTATGCTAGTTGAAACGCAGCCGTGATAGTTGAAACGATGCTGAGCGTTGCGTCCAGAACCAGTGCAACCGTGGTAATGCAGAGTTTTATATATATTAATTTTTGTTAATTAGTTAACCTCTCAATCAATGGTTAGAGAAGTAATTTTTTAATCATATTAAGTGAATGTGAAAAAGTAAACAAAGTAACGAAAGAATTCCAAAATACAAGGAAGTTATGAGCATTGAATTTCATCCATTAATTAGAAAGTATGACTAAAAATATGTCAACATCCTTAATTGTTAGCCATAAGATTAAAATTTTAAATTAAAAAGTGATTAATTATATACATTTTCAATAGATATACATTTAAACGTAATTATCAGTTATAAGCAATTTAAGTGTTAAATATGATCGATATATCACTTCAGCCGCTTATTGAAGATGAGATATCCGAATTATCTTTTGAGAGATACCTAGTCTTTTAGAGACGATTAAAAGATGACAGTAAATCTTTCAGAGCTAACAGTATGATTGATTAATGTTTATTAGATCACCATTACATATTTGACAGTAAATCTTTAACGATAGCAAATATTTTAGACGACCTCAGCATAATTAATGTTTAGTACGTCAACAAAAAAATTTAGAGTTTCCAACCGACTTTGAAACGTGTGGTCGAGATGTTCATAAATTTGTATTGATGATTAAGGTAAACTATCCAAAACCTATCCTCGGGTTTAGTAAAGCTTGTTATTTAAGCGGCAAATACATTTGTATCTGGACCGATTGAGCGGAGGCTTCTGCGATTTTTTATATGTTCATGTGCTTGAGCTTATCTATTGTGCTATATTTCATGTCCGATTGAGTGCAAATTGTAAGTATCTATTGAGCAATAATTTTGCTGTTTGCTTGAACAAAATTTGTGTAGGTCGGACATAATATGAAGTCGTGAACAGAAAAAACCCGTAGCCTACGTATGATCAACACGTCGTTACTGATATTTTTATCTGGTGTTGCAGATTTATCAACATACGATCGATGACGTCAAATGTTCTCGGCTTTCTCAGTGAGAAGAACATATTAGTGACTGGTTCCACCGGTTTCCTCGGAAAAAGTATTAAACTTAAAAGTATTTCAGACATTACTGTAATCTTATATGATATATATAGGTTTCGACGATAATGAAGTTAATTGCTGTTCACTTGGTGCAGTTTTCATCGAGAAAATATTACGGTCACAGCCCCGGATTAGCCGCGTTTTTGTTTTGATAAGGGCGAAGGATGCTGAGTCTGCCAAAATCCGATTTAAAACTGAAGTAAGAAATCTCAGTACTCTTCCTACTCATACATTCGTTAATCCTACGCCTACGAATGAAGTCGTTTCTTCACTATGAATGACAGGTTATGAGATTGGAGTTGTTCAGAACTTTGAGGGAGCAACATGGAGACAACTTTGAAAGCTTCGTATTCCAGAAAGTTGTTCCTCTGGTAGGAGACACTGCAACGGATTATAATCTTGGAATTGATACAGAGAGCATGAGAGAGCACCTCTGGGAAAATCTGGATGCCATTGTAAATATGGCAGCAAACACCGTGTTTGATGACAGGTTTGTTTAGATCCTCTTGGCAAGCCGATTACTCATTACTATAATTGAATGTAAAGACTGACTTTACCAAACCCTTTCGCAAAACGTAGATATGATGTTTCTCTCAAAGTCAATACAAAGGGAGCTAAGAATATTGTGGAATTCGCGAAACGATGCCGTAAACTTCAAATCCTCGTGCACGTCTCCACTGGTAAGTGGACAGATTCTGATTACGAATAGATGAATATCATTCTCAAAATATTACTAAACTGTTGTCTTTGGAATGCACAAAAGCTTACGTTGTGGGACGTAGAAGTGGAAGAATAAGAGAGAACCCTCTGAAGATGGGGGAAACTATAACGGCCGGCAAAGGACCTGAGGACGAAAGGGGTCCACCTATCTGCTTAGATATTGAAGCAGAATTTAGCCTACTAGAGAAAACACAACTCACACTGCAGGCCTCGTCAACTACTCACACTGCAAGCACAAGTTCTGTAAAAGATACCGAAGCCAAACATCTCAAAGAATTGGGTTTACAAAGGTTAGTCACCCTCAGAATTCTATTGTAATTCTCATCGATGTCATTGTGGAAAGAAAATTGTTGGATTCATTCATTCATGATGGACATCTGAGCAGGGCAAGAAGGTTTGGGTGGCCAAATACATACTCATTTACCAAAGCTATGGGAGAAACGCTAATAGAGAATTTGAGGGGAAATCTTCCAGTGGTCATCCTCCGACCCACTATTATTGAAAGCACTTTGGCAGAGCCGTTCGGGCTGGATGGAAGGCACCAGGTCCCCATAAATATCCATCATATATTCTTAGAATCTGGCTAGCACATACAATAAAGTTATTAGTATCAGTATCATATCATTATTCACACTGATCATGCGCTTTTTCGGTATATCATGCAGAACTATTGACACTGTCTTAATAGGATACGGAAAAGGACGAATCTCATTCTTCTTAGCTGAGCCAGACCTCATCTTAGACGTGGTCAGTCAGCTCGATATCTTCCAGATTCAATCTTCCCTGGTTTGTCCCATAGGATTCTTCCTAAATATATAAAGTGTTTAGTTTTTACATTTGAGATTGTTCGTCTGACTGTTAATAGGTTCCAGCAGATATGGTTATAAACCAGATGATAGTAGCTATGGCCGCACATGCCTACCAGAACGGTCTCTTTATTTATCACGTCGCATCATCTGTCGCAAATCCACTGCGTAACTCTGTTGCA
>JZKD02S2266721.1:49013-69463 GCA_000966675.3 Picea glauca | reverse complement strand
ATATATATATATATATATATATATATGCCCCTTCACATAGATCCATTATAGCAAATAAACATGATCATTCAAATAGTTACCTTGCAGTAATTAGATATAGTCACCCAACAGATACATTACATCAATTAGACATAGTCATTCAAACAGAGGAGGGAAAAAATTACATATTTGGAACAATCTACGGGACGACAATTTGAATAGCCACGTTCCTCCCAACAGTAGAAAAGGGCAGCCAAACTACTTGCCCGATTCACCCCCTAGCCTGACCATGAACCCATGAGGGAAAACTTGGAATATCCTCCTTCGAAAACGTCCTTCAGTTTCAGCAGATTTCTGTTGCCTCACACCCAATCAATAGTGTTCATAATAGAAAGAAGACCAGTCCTCTTTCTTTTCCCCAGCATATTAGGCAGCATCCTGCCTCCTCGCATATGTTATTTAACCAAACCAATCTTTTTTGCTTAGGTCTTTTCTTTTCCTTCTTGGGAATTTTCGCATCTTTCTAAATCCCTGATTTCTAGGGGCTGCCAATGGCCACATATTTGATTTGCCACTTGTAACAATCAGTCCATAGGTAGTTCCAACATGTTCCCCAGTCATGGAGTCATGGTCAGCTGATTTTAACATGGTTGATCGATTTGTCCTCCTGAAATCAACATAAAATGTCATGTTTTCATACAAGTGTCATAGTCAAATAGTTAGTTGGGTCAAATCAAATCTCTGCCCAACAGTCATAATATTTAATTACAATTGTCAAATTCGAAATTTAAAATTGCCATAAATGGCAAAAATTTTCCAAATTCGAATTTACTAAAAATGAAATAATTTTCCAACAAATTTTAAATTTCATAAATACTTTATTTTGGGGGATGTCACATCCTTTACCCCTTCAATATAACACTATCCTCAGTGTTCATTCCCTTCTTGGAACAGGATTGGATGAGATTTCCTCAAATCTCCCTCCAAATCCCAAGTGGCCTCCTCAGGACTAAAGTGCTTCCATTGCACCTTTACCTAAGTGATGGCTCTATTTCAAAGTGTTATTTATTTCCGGTCCAGAATACGAAGGGGTTCCAACTGAAACTCACCTTCGGGTTCCACCTACACCAAGTTCCAATGATTCATATGAGTAGGGTCATGAACATACTTTTTCAACAAAGAGAGATGAAATACATTATGAATTCTTAGATTAGCTGAGAGTGCAAGTTGGTATGCTACGAGTCCAATTCGAGCTAGTATCTCGAAGGGCCCACAAAACCTGGGTGCCATCTTGGGACAGTTTCCTAACTTCAACGAACTTTTTCGGGATTTGACCTTCAAATAAACATCATCTCCCACTTGAAATTCCAACTGTCTTCTTTTCTGATCTGCATAACTCTTTTGTCTGTCCTGTGCTTCTTTTAAGTTCTGTTGTACCTTCCTTACCATGTTATCCATTTCTTGGAGCATCTCTAGTCCAACCATGAGTCTGTCAACCAGGTTATCCCAACTAATTGGATTCATACACTTTCTGTCATACAGTACCTCGAAGGGGCTTAACTTAGCCAAAGTTTGGTACCCATTGTTATATGCAAATTCTACCAAGTGTATATAGTCTTCCCACTTGTTTGGTTTTGTTTTTATGTGCATGTAGAGCATATCCTCTACAATTTGGTTTGTCCTTTCAGTCTGCCCATCCGTTTGAGGGTGATAACTCATACTGAAATTCAAATTAGTATTTAGCCCTACAAACAATTCCTTCCAAAAAGCGGATGTGAATTTTACGTCTATCTGAAATCACCATTTTAGGAATACCATGTAGTCTAAAAATTTCTTTCATAAATATTTCAACAATGTTTATATCTTTAAAAGTAGACTTTACTAGAATAAAGTGCACAGACTTACTGATTTTGTTGATTACCACCATAATAGAGTCATTATGTTTCTGGGTTTTAGGCAAACCTATTATAAATTCTAGTGATATGGTCTCCCATTTCCATTCCAGCATTGGTAATGGTTGCAGGAGGCCAAATGGATGCTGGTGTTCGACCTTGACCTGCTGAAAATCTTGGCACCTAGCCAAGTATTCTATTGTTTTTCCCTTCATATTAGGACAGTAAAATAGTTTTCTAAGTGTTGTTATCATTTTCTGGTATCCTGGATGGCCAGAATATGGTTTCTTATGCACTTTGTCCAATATTATTAACTTTAACTCTGTTGAATCTGGTATGTACAGTCTGTTTTTAAATCGTAATAATCCCTTCTTGTCGATACTTAGATCTTTTTTGTTTGAGTTTGAGGTATTGTTTTGTAATTCTGCCATTATCTGAGTGTAATTTTCGTCATTAATACCTGTCATCCTTATTCTTTTTTCCAGATCGATTCATGCCCTGTTGATATTTATTTCAAATAACCCATGGACTCTTCTTCTTACAACATCTACTACCTTATTTTCCTTACCCTTGATATGTCTGACTTCGAAGTCAAATTTGATCAAGAAGGCTAGCCATCTTGCTTGCCTTGCGTTAAGATCCAGTTGGCTAAACAAATATTTCACGCCGCTATTATCCATCAATAGTAGAAATTTTCTTCCCATTAAGTAGTGTCACCACATTTTTAAGGCGTGTATTACCACTGCCAATTCTAAGTCGTGAGTGACATAATTTCACTCATGTTATTTTAATTTTTGGGACTCATAACAAATCATGTGTCCCTCCTGAGTTAGGACACCACCTAGTCCTTCTTTACTTACATCAACACATAGGGTAAAGCCTTTATCTAGGTCTTCTACCTTCAATATGGGTGCAGTCGTCAATAATTCCTTCAGCTTGTCAAAACTGTCTTGACACTTTTGTGACTAGTTAAACTTGTTCCCTTTCTTTTGTAATGACGTGATAGGGTAGGCTATCATGGAAAACCCTCCTATACATCTATGATAATATTCGGTGATTCCCATGAATGACCGGATATCTTCTAAATCCTTAGGTATCGACCATTTCGTGATGTCTTTTACCTTCTCAGGGTCTACAGCAATGCCTTCTACTGAAATTACATGTCCTAGATATTGTATTTTCCTTTGATAAAAGTCACACTTATCAAATTTGGTGTACAATTTTTGTTTCCTCAATGTTTGCAGAACTATTATTAAGTGTTCTTCATGTTCTTCCTCTATTTTAGAATAGACCAAAATATTGTCGATAAATACAACTACGAACTTTTCTTAAAACTCACTGAAAATAATGTTCATCAGATACATGAACGTGGTTGGTGCGTTAGTGAGTCCGAAAGGTATGACTATGAATTCGTAGTGTCCATATCTTGTTCGAAAAGTTGTTTTTCTTATATATTCATCCCTTATCCTAACTTGATGATAACCAAATCATAAATCCAATTTTGAAAAGATCTTGGCCCCACCTACTTGATCGAATAGGTCGTTTATCCTAGGTAAGGGGTACTTGTTCTTAATAGTCAGTTTATTTAATTGTCTATAATCGATGAAAGTATTAGGGTACCATATTTCTTTTTCACAAAGAGGACTGGTGCCCCCCATGGTGAAACACTCGGTCGGATATACTCTTTGTCTAAGAGTTCCTGCAATTGTATTTTTAATTATGTTACTTCTGGTAAACTCATTCGGTAAGGTGCTTTTGAGATAGGAGTTGATCCAGGTAGTAGGTCTATGGAGAAGTCTATTTCCCTTCTAGGAGGTAATTTAGGTATCTCATCCACAAACATGTGTTTGAATTCACATATTACAACAAAGTCTTCTAACTTTGGCTTATGCTCTTTTCCTAACAGATTTGTTACTTGTATAACATAAACTGGACATCCCTTTCTCATAGATTTCTTGAATTGCATTGCTAAAATTTGTCAAACTGATACAGGTTTTGGTATACCTTGGGTTGTTCTAGTAGTGCCATAATCATCCTTATAGTTAAGTTTCTTTGTATAACAATATAGTACTACCTTGTGCTTTTCCAACCAATCCATTCCGATAATGATATCATAAGATCCTAGTGGGAGGATGTTCAGATTCGTTCTTATGTTTTGTCCATCTAAGCTGAATTCGAAATCAGAAATGAAGTCAACTACTTTCCTTTTTGTTCTTGTTGCTAGTTGTACTAGCCATGATTTTCCATGCTTCAGTTTCTTAAGTTTATTTGAATCTACCACATCAGGAGTAATATACCCTAACATAGATCCAGGGTCAATTAAAACAAAATTCAAGTGTTTTCGATTTTACCTTCGATTTCTACCACTGAGGATTGGTGGTCAGCTTGCTGGCCATCTATGGATGCATTTATCCGATGCAGGCTTCTGCCTACATCTCCCACCATCGAGGCTTCCTGCAAATTATGAACAAAAGTTCTATTTGTTGAACTTAAACGTGGACAATTCCTCCTTAGATGAGGTTCTCCACATTCCCAACACTTTAGTGGTTCGCAGGGGCTATCCCCAAAATTATTCATTCCCATATTTACTGGTTTACCATTGCCTTGTGTATTCAGATGGTTGGAGTGAAAATCCTTTCTCGAAAATATTTTTGTTGCATTATGATAAGGAGTCGGTTGGTATCCCTTCTTTGTCTGATTCATTCGATCTTGTTTCTTATCCTTCCAGGTTTTGGGAAACTCTACCTGCTATTTGTATTGATCGTAGCCCATTCATGGTTTCCTGAATACTTCACTCAAGGAATTGGGGTTGTCAAACTCAATTCTGTCCTTGTAGGACTGCGGTAAACAAATTAAGAACCACTAGATTTTTACCTTATCCTCTTGAATGTAAGGTACGAACCTTAATAATTCCAGGAATTTATTTATAAGGTCCTCCATTGTCATCTGTTCAAGTCTGAGTTCATAAAATTCTTTTGTTTTTCTTTCATATTAGCTTTCAGATAGGTATTGTTTCTTGAAATATTTCTTAAAGTTAGACCATTCCATTTGTTTCTCCTTTAGGCCCTTGGCCAATTTCAGGTCTTGCCACAAAATGTTGGCCTTCCCTTTCAGGTTGTATATGGCCATTCTGACCTTCATATTGTTGGAATAGTTATATATCTGGAAGTACTTTTTGATGTCCAATAACCATGCCTCAACTTCCTCTCATGTTCGAGATTCTCCATCAAAGATAGTTGGTTTAATTTTCTTCAATTCTCCTTCAAGGTGGTATACTTGTGTTCTCTTTCTGTCTATTTTGGTTTTATCCTCAGCTAAAGGTGTACCTTCAGACAAACAGTCTCCTTTTTTTGTTTCCAGTCGTGAGTTCTTGGAAGCTCTCTTGTTGACTTCTTCATCGTTATTATCATCCTTTGGGCTTTTCTTGGTCACTATACTGTGCAGCAGGACTTCGTTTATTTCTTGTTGTTCCTACTAATATTTCTTCAGTTTTTCATTGTTGTCTTTGAAAACCTACAGTTCAACAATAAGATTCCTCATTGTTTCCAACACCTCCGTGGATGAGCTTCCGTCACTGTTATGTCTTAGATCTCTAGGAGGTCTTTTCTCCAGATTTCCTTCCATCCTGGTTTCTACAACATCCTGAGCTACCATAATTTTCACAAAACAAAAAGGGCTTTATGTTTGTACAATAAGGTTTATTAGTTTTTCATAACTCGAAATATATACTAAGAAACTAATGTGGCCCCGTTGAGGCCCAGTGTTGTAGCTTTTTCTCTGATACCATATGTAATATACCTCAAAATCATCATAAAAAAGAAAAATCTTCCAAGGGGAAATAATTCTAAAGTTGTAAGAGATGGATTTATAATAAGGAGAATTATCTTTAGGGTACCTATGATTCTCATGTTTCAAATTCCTTTCTTCTAGCAATTACATAATCAAAGTTGAATGTTTACTCTTCAATCCTTCTTTAAGTTATACTAGGTTTTTGTAAGAGGTTAAGGGTTTTAAAGTTTGTAATGGTAGGGGAATGGACATATTCTTAGGGCTTAGGGTTCTATCCCATCCTTAATTCCATAATTCCATACGCGCGCATAGGCCTAACTTCAATAACCTGACTGATCCGGATTATTTTCGGCATGAAATGCGAGGGGAGATATAATAAAGAAATGCACAGAGATATCGCAAAAATTTAATAAGATAACATAAATGTATCAGAGATGAAACCATAAACACAGATATACAGTAATACAAGATTTCTATTAATGAAAGAAATGTACAAAGACTATAAAAATACAGAGTGAAAGACTCGCTAGAATGGTGGCAGCTTATCTCTGAGAAGAGATGTGAGGGCTACTCGCATTCACCAAAAGATGGTTACAATGAGGCTCTGAAGGCCTTTTTACAATAAATAGGAATTCCAAAAACCCTAGACATCCGAAAACCTAACCCTAGGAGATGAAGCGCCAATAATCATGTGGGCCCCATTTGGGTAAGTGAGTACATCAACTTCTTGGGGTCATAAATTTTGCATACGATCTCTGTTTTAGGCGTGTGATAGCTCGTTGGAAAGGTATAGTAGAGGAGATTCATTTTGTGGGATAAATTATGAATTTGACTATAATTTAGAACCCCAATATCGAAAAAACTTCATTTGGGCCCTCAAAATGGCCCCAGAGGTTAAAAACTACTAAAAATAGTAAATTGCTAAAATTGATAGAAAATTGTTTTGAGACAGTCAAAAAAGGTGGGTGGCCACCGATATCAACTTGGATCACCGACACAGCTTTTATAACCACAAACCAATAATCAAACTCGTTGTTTATTGTTGGATTTAATGTTTTGAGCTACTTAAATAGATGCTACGGGATTGATAACCTTATTGTCATTAATCCTGTGTTTGTTTGAGAGTCTTCCCTTCACCACATAGACCACTGACTTACTAGTCTGGAGACGAGCTACAAGATGGCAGTTAAACGAACTTTAACAGACTTATCTATTCTATGCCCTGACGCTATATGGACTAGTATTGACTAGAGATTAATAGATACAAAACATAGGTTTTGAACAGACCCATGCCGACCCTCGTAAATGTGACTGGAGAAGTTTGACAGTTGGAAATAAATTCTCTGACCGAACATTAAAGGAGGTGGGTGAGGGATGAGGCCCAACTCTGTACTCTTCTTCAATCTAGGCATGACATCTCACTCAAATCACAAGGCGCACTTCCGGTCATACCCACTACATTCAATATGCATAGTTTTTTGGGTTTAGGGTAGTAGCCCATGCTCATTTACACACTGTTCAGCCTAGTTCGCAAAGGGTTTGGTGTTTCCGTAATGTTCCTTTTGGTTTACTTCATGAGGTTTTTGGGGTAAGGAGTGACTTCATACTGTAATGCCATCGGTAAGTGAGAGTCTTATTTTTCATATTCATTCAACAGTCGTTTCACACGATCATCCCTTCTGTTACAGTTTTATTTTGACTATTCTCATGATTTTATTACACTTGCTTTTGCATGAGGGGTAATCTTCCCGTAGGCCCTTATCACCTCCCTCTACCCTCGATGTTGTTTTTCCCCTTTGATACGTAGTTGTTTTTATTTGTCTTGATCGCATACACAAACATGGACTTTTCCTTTATCCCTTTTCCTACTCCCAAAATTTATTGACGAGTTCTTAAGATTGAAAACTCTTCGAATAGGAGTCTCCCGAATGGATAGAAGTCAGGTTAACCATTTTGTAAGACTCAGACTGTAATTGAGGCTGAAGAATATTCGAGTTGTTTTCTTCGTGGCCACTTATTTATAATCTAGAGGTGCGCGAAGGCATGTATACTAGAGTTTTTTTGTTGTGTTGTTTTCTACAGGTTCCTTAAATTTCCTTTGTAATGTAATGGATATAATAATGGTTTTGTACATTTTCCCCTTTGACCTAAACTCATGTGAATACTTTATTATGCGGCTTGTATATATATATATATATATATATTGTACTTCACTATTTCTTTATATACTGTTACTTGATTATTCTTGGATTCTTGTTATTAATTATGGGCCCTTTGTTTTGTGAGGGTACCCATCAAAGAGGTTTGGCTTCCTTCTCCCCTTTTGGTCTCGATGAATACACGATGGTTGCAGCAAGGAAGAGGTTGGTTTTTCCCACCCGGAGTTAAGTATTTACTTCAGTTGTAATTTCCATTTTATCAAATCCTTTCCCTTCTAATTGAACGGATTATAATGACTGTGTCAAAATGTGTACAGGGTTTCGGCTACGCAACTACAAGGCGGACTACCACTGTTATCTGTGTGAAAGGTAAACGGGTTTCGTTATGCCCTCCTTCATAAATTTAGGTAACTCAATCCTAAAGGGTTTACTCTCTGTGCTAGATGTTATTCAAGATGTGCTAATTTTGTTGTTAAATTTTACCTCCTAAACGAGGGTTGATTTCGAAACTAAGAATTTGGCTGAAAGGCTCCATCCGATGTTCTAACTAGAAACTTGAGGAAGTAAATACGATTTACATTCTCTTACCATCTGAGTAAAATAATTGTTAGAACTTTCTCTCCTGTAGCTTCATTGTAACCTTTTAACTTTGTACATTCCTGGAAGATAGGACATGCTAGGTAAATAGACATTTATCTTATGTTGTAATATTTCAGTCTGAACTCGTAATTACAAGGACGGACTGCTTAATTCAATCTGAGATGAATCCAGTTTTTTGTTCTTGCTCTATCATACTTCAGTGCATGTTTGAAAACTATATGATTTCCTGTCACGAAGGTGTTGACTATTGCATGTCTTAGGTTAATTAGACAGAGTGGGTTTTTTAAAGTTTGTGAACTCTCTTGTTGATGTCTGGGTTAAAATTCTTTATAAAATTAATCCTATGCATGAAGCCACTCTCTAATGGTGAAATATCTTTCCTCTGAAATCTAAGGTAGTATTTATGTCAAACGAAAAGGAAAAGTATACTCGACTGCTATTGTGAAATTTCACATTATTTTTTTTCATGACTTTCTGAATTTTTTTGTACATTTTATTGGTGCTCTTACTTTCATTCTGTGAGACAGTATATATAAAAGGGGTTAAATAATCGTTTCACCTAACAAGATTCTGAAAGATTAAATTTATGAGTTGATACATGTATAATCTATAAAAAGGGTTTGGTACTATGGTGTGATCTAGGATCGGTCTCTAGAATCTCCAATGAAGTATTTCCTTTACTCATAAATGTTTGAATTCCTATTGACAATGGCTACTGGTACAATAGGACAACAATTTTCTGTGTAAAGAAATTTCTATTATATTCACTAGATTCTCCTTTAGTTAATGTTGACACCAACAGTAAATAGATATCTACCTCTATGTATATACATATATATAAATTTCATTTCCATATCAGTTTATAAATAATATATTGATGTTCCGTAGGATCTATGTTTGGTTTTCTAGAAATTTAATTACAGAAAGGAAAACGCCCCATTGACGTTAATCTACTCCTTTCCATATTTAGTTATATAAATATAATTATAAGTTCTTCCATATAGCATTTTGATTACAGGAGGGACAATTCTAGAGTTGAAATGTCTATCACAAAATTTGCACCAACAAACAGATTACATCCATGAAAATATTTCACCTTCCGTAACAAATGCATTTCGACAGTCAGATGTAAACATTCAAGAAGACATATTACAACAATATATATATGCCCCTTCACACAGATCCATTACAATAAATAGACATGATCATTCAAATAGTTACATTACAGTAATTAGATATAGTCACCCAACAGATACATTACATCAATTAGACATAGTCATTCAAACAAAGGAGGGAAAAAATTATATATCTGGAACAATCTACGGGATGAAAAAGGGAACAACCACGTTCCTCCCAACCATATAACAGGGTAGACAAACTACTTGCTTGATTCACCCCCTAGCCTAACCATGAACCCATGAGGGAGAACATGGAATCTCCTCCTTCGAAAATGTCCTTCAGTTTCATCAGACTTCTCCTTTCTCACACCCAATCAATAGTGTTCATAACAGTAAGAATACCAGTCCTCGTTCTTTTCCCCAACATACTAGGCAGTGTCTTGCATCCTCGCATATGCTATTTAACCAAACCAATCCTTTTTGCCTAGGTCTTTTCTTTTCCCCCTTGGAAATTTTTGCATCTTTCTAAATCCCTGATTTCCAGGGGTTGCCAATGGCCAAATCTCTAATTTTCCACTTGTAACAATCATCCCAGAGGTATTTCCAACATGTTCCCCACTCATGGAGTCATGTTTAGCTGATTTTAACATGGCTGCTCCATTTGTCCTCCTGAAATCAATATAAAATATCATGTTTTCATACAAGTGTCATAGTCAAATAGTTAGCTGGGTCAAATCAGATCTCTACCCAACAGTCATAATATTTAATTACAATTGTCAAATTCAAAATTCGAAATTGCCATAAATGGAAAAAAAATTCCAAATTTGAATTTACTAAAAACGAAATAATTTTCCAACAAATTTTAAATTTCAAAAATACTTTATTTTTTGGGATGTCACACCTACATCTCTGGGCCTTTGTCTCAGTGGGTGAGGCTTTCTTATTTCTCTTCAATTATTCAAATACACATCAGAAAAGTGTCAAATGGATTACAAACTGGTATGGTTGTGTTATGCTTGACCTCAAGAATACAACACAACTAATGACACTAAAAATGGTTGAGCATAGCTCCTAGAATTGGCCCGCAAAGTTCCCCTTCTCAATAGTTTCCCTACATAAAAATGTCTTTGGCTTTCAAATTCCTCAACATTTATCTTGCCTTGAACCCCTTAATGTTTCCATGAACCCCTGGTTTATATCTATTTGAAGTGGGCATCAACCTCCCAACTTCATCCAAAGATATGGCCTCAAATTGGGCTCCAAATCTCCCAATATTGGGAAAACTCCATTAAAAATAGGCTTAAAATCATAAAAAAATTACAAAAACTATACAAAAAAACCCACATTGGCAAAATTTGGGTGTGCAACCCCATTTCTTTGGGCCCCTGATCGCAAGTGCTCTGCCATGTGGTTGAGGGATGGGTTGGTGCGCACTGGCTTCATTGATTCAGGGTCTTGGTGATGTGGCTATGGCCCATGTGGCCAAGCCCTTACATCCCATGTGAAGCTCCCATGGTATAGTTCCTAGTCCTTGGTCCCTAGTTAGTCGAGGTCGACCGCCACCAACTGGGGCCTATCCAAAACAATCTGCCATTAGTCAATTTAAATAAATAATGTGTCGTTTGGTTACCAAGACCCACCATTTGACCATCTGGTTACCTCGAGAAGTAAGTTTGTTTCCCCCATGAAGGTCAAGAGTTCAAATCCCCCGGAAGCCATAACAAATATTTGAACTAGCTGAGATTGGAAAAATTCAAGGTACCACGTGGCGCCCTATGATTGGGCCACATGTCACCTTATGATTGGACTGTAGCACATAGTCACCAGCATAGTCAACATATAGTTATCGTACAGTCAACATGCCATGTCATCGTCGTACAACCTAGTCAACTTCCACATTAGCTTCCATACAGCCTAGTCACATGCCCAGTCACCTGCCATGTCATCTGTCATACATCCATGTGTCATGCCATGTCATCATCCATACTGCACAATCACCCTTCCATGTTAGCATCTATACATCCTATATCTCATTTGTACTACAACATGTCAGCCTTCTATTGGGCCATGTCATGTATGGAATGCCACATGTCATCTGTACAATTCCACGTGTCAAATCCATACAGGTGGCAACTCAGCCCGAAGATGCCAAATTTGAGTGAAACATGTCACCTACTGGTGATGCCATGTAAACATGATGACATCATGTTGAAGTCACCTATCGTACTGCTGACATCAACAGTACACCATGTTGACTTTGACGAGTTGATTTTTTGCATGTTTGGGAAATCGGTCAAAATGCAATAACTTTCGCATATGACGTCCATTTGCGAAAAAAGTTATATGGATGAAATCAGTACGAGAATATGGATGCAATGGTATTGGTTTAGTTTTATTCTAGGAACTTTGATTTTTAGGCCTTCTTGGATCCATTTGGATCATGCCTCCCCACTAAGACCTTTTGGTCTTACAAAAGGGTATTAACCAGTCATCAAGTGTGGGATAGGCTACCCCACTTGTTCTTTGTATTTAAATTATGTCCTATGCACTTGTATCATCAATATTAATTGCAAAAAAACCATGACAACTGGCAACATATTTATAGCCACTTGTACTCTTTCACATCTTACTGAAGCCACTACCATCCATGTTGAAAGCATTAGCAACGATAACATCAGAAATGTGACTGCAAATGAGCTAATAGGTTTGAAGTAATTGTGTGACATTAGCTTATATTCAAGTAAAGTATGATTTAACTTCCATTCTACAACCATCTCGTGTTCATGATTAAGATCAATTGCTTGATTTGGCACAATTATAGGATTGTTTCTTGCATACGCTTCCTTCCTTAACTATTCCATTGCTTGTAGAGATTGATTTTATTTTAAGTGATGAGTATGTACAACATATTCATTGCCTTCTTTGATTAAGTGATATTGATTATGTTCCCTGTAAAATATTTCTTTGTGATCATAGAAATAAGGACTTCCTAAGACCATTTCACATTCATTGAGTGGCACCACATCACATGTTACCTCATCCACAAACTTTGATGAAATTGCAAACTTTAAAGTGCATTGCTTGGTTATGTGAAATTTATGATTGTTGCTTATCCATTTAAGTGAGTAGGGTTTATGATTCATTTGAGTGTTTAATCCTAATTTTTTAACCACTTCCTATGAAATAAAGTTAGATTGAGATCCACTATCCATCAATGTATCGATCTTGGTATGTTTCATTATCACCCATATGTGAAACAATTTGCATCTCGAATCATAACCATCACCAATTTTAACTGTCATACCAACTACTGTGATCTTAGTCTCATCCCCTGAATCATATCCCAAGTCTGTTGTTCATGTTGTTGTTGCAATGGTTTGGACCCCTTTCCTATCTTTGTACAACTTCGATCTCTTCTCGAGATGCAATTGCCAACAATGGTCATCACCATGCACTTCTTTCTTACAATGCTTGCAAGAGAGCTTATCTTCCCTTGTTGTCATTGAATTTTCTTTCTTTCCATTCCCCTTCCTTTTGTCCTCTTTTCTTAAAGATGATTCCCTGATACTCCAACTCTTGTTTTCCCTACTTCAATGTATTTTGATTGAACAGAAAACTCATCAAGATTAGTAGGTCCAAACATAAATACAGTGTTACAAATATGTTAAGTTAAACCTCCTATATACTCCATAAGAGTTTCTTCAGTATGTAATGGAATGCTTAACATTAATTCCATCTTACGAAATTCATCTGTGTATTCTTGTACTATTTGTCCCTTTCTTAGTTTAAGACATTTCCATTCAATTAAACTTTTCGCTTTATAACCCAAATGGTATTATTTATTTCTAAGTGAAAAAACATAATCTTTCCATGATGGAAATACATTAACCATTTGTTGCGTGCCATTTTGCAACTTTTTTTCCACCATATGAGTGTTGTGCATGCAAGACGAAGCGATGCAAACTTTATTTGAGTTGCCTCATCCTTGATTTGTTGCACACTTCAATAAACTTCCATTTATTTGACCTAGTTATCAATCCTCTTAGCATTGACTTCACCATCATACATAGGTAATTCAAATTTCACATAAAGATTAAGTAAAGGCATATCATGTTTATGTTTATGGGAATGTTTTGTTGCAGTGGATTTGGAACTTGTACTTGAATAAGAAGAAGTTGATGGAGAAGAAGGAAGTGAAGGAGGAGGTTTAGGAGGATCCTCTCCTTCTTGGATTTTGTCTTGTTTAGAAGATTCACCTTGGAAAGGCCTCTTTCATTCTAAGTAATCCTCATATAATACCTTTACCATCTCAGACATGGTGAACAAAGTATTTTGCAACTCGATCTCATTCTAAGACACGTCTTCTTTCGATTATGTCTCCTCACTTTTAGAATTCTTCTTTGTCAATCAAATCTCAGGATCCCCTTCTACAAACTCACCTTCACCATGACTCATCTTTTCCTTGGTAATCAAGCAAACTCAAAAACCAACCATCAACCTACTCTGATACCACTTGATCCGAAATGATATTTTAAAGACTTTGTTAAGTTTTAAGCATGAGTTCATTAACCGATTAGGAATAGATGAAAGAAGAAGAAATTAATGAGATATCATAACAACACAAATATCAACAAACCATAACAACAAAGTTGTTAACCGAGTTTGACAAGATTGCCTACATCTCCAGGCCTTTGTCTCGGCGGGTGAGGATTTCTTATTTCTCTTCAATGCTTCAAAAGTACATCAAAAATGTGTCAAATGGATTACAAATTGGCCTGGTTGTGTTATTCTCGACCTCAAGAATCTAACACAACTAACAACACTAAAAATGGTTGACTGTAGCTCCCAGAATTGGCGTGCAAATTTCCTCTTCTCAATGGATTCCCTTCATAAAAATGTCTTTGGCTTTCAAATTCATTAGCATTTCTCCTATTCTAAATCCCTTAATGTTATCAAGAACTCCTAGTTTATATAGATTTGAAGTGGGCATCAACCTCCCAACTTCTTCCCACGATCTGGCCTCAAATCAGGCTATAAATCTCCCAATATTGGGTAAAATCCATTAAAACCAGGCTTAAAATCATAAAAAAATCCAAAATCTATACAAAAAAACCCACATTGGAAAAATTTGGATGATCAACCCCCCTTCTCTAGGCCCTTCGTCGCATGCAGTCTTCCATGTGGCCGAGGGCTAGGCTAGCGCACATTGGCTCCTTTGATTCTAGGTCCTGGTTGTGTGGCTACGACCCATGTGGCCAAGACCTTACCTCCAACGCACAACTCCCCTGGTCAATCAGGACTGGCCCCCACCGATCGAGGCCTATCCCAAATAATCTGCCAACAATCAATTTAAATAAAAAATGTGTCATTTGGTTAACAAGACTCACAATTTGACCATCTAGTTATCCCAAGAACTTAGTACGTTGCGCCTACAGAGGTCGGGAGTTCAAATCCCCCAGAAGCCATAACAAAATTTTGAACTAATCGACATTGGAAAAATATGGGGTGCCATGTGGCATCCTCTCATTGGGCCATGTGTCAACCCTGTGATTGGACCATACCACACAGTCACCAACACAATCAAAATATATTCCCCATGCCACATCATCATCATACAACCCAGTCAACTACCACGTCAGCTTCTCTACAGCCCAGTCACCTTCCCAGTCAATGCCACATCACCTGCCATAAAACCATGTGTTGTGCCACATCATCATCCATACTGCACAGTCACCCTACCACGTCAGCATCCGTATAACCCAACTTTAATTCATACTACCACATGTGATCCTTCTATTGGGTCATGTCATGTACAGACTGCCACATATCATCCGTACAATGTCACATGTCAAATCTATACATGTGCCAACTCAGCCTGAAAATGCCAAATTTGAGTCACACGTGTCACCTCCTGGTGGTGCCTCGTCAGGATGATGATGTAATCATGACATCATGTTGAAATCACCTGTCATACTGCTAACGTTAGCAGTATGTCCTATTGACTTTGACCATTTGACTTTTTCCCTATTTGGGAAATCGATCATAATGCAATAACTTTCGTATACATCATCCATTTGTGAAAAAAAAAATATGGAAGGAATAAGCGCGAAGAGACATAGGCAATGGTTCCAGTTTCGTATGATTCCAAGAAATTTTATTTTTAGGCCTTCCTATATCCATTTGGATTAGATAGGGATGTTGCCACACCTCTCCCTAAATATATGGTTTATGTGCATGGCCCCTTTACTCCTTCTGTGAGTTAGATTAGAAAGCAATCGTCACCCCACATCCATCAGCAAAACACTGTCAATGATCCATAAACAACATCATAATATAATCGATCATATGTCACGTATGCATAAATGAAATACCCAAACCATTACAATCCACTCCCTGACTCAATCTAGAGTCCAAGGAGGTCCATTGATGCCATCGACATCCTCAATCTATCAAGTCTCCTACACACTTAGGGGAAACTCGTCAACAACATTTGGCAATACATAGATATCAAAAAACATAAACCATAACCCTTCAACATCATCATAAGAAACCATAAGTGAAACAGATAACCATATACTATAATCAAATCACTTGCACGCAAGTGTCCTCAAAGAATAAGTCAATAACATGTGCTTGCAAGAGTGGGATGTTATAGCTTCATTCTCCACAAATTGAACATCGCGATTGATTATGAATTTCATTGCAATAACTGTGACATCCCCAAAAATAAAGTATTTTTGACATTCGAAAATTGTTAGAAAAGTATTATGTTTTTGGTAAATTCGAATTTGGAATTTTTTTCCATTTATGGAAACTCCAAATTTCAAATTGGATAAATTGTAATTAATTATTATGATTGTTGGGTAGAGACCTGATCTGACCCAACTAACTATTTGACTATGACACTTGTATGTAAACAGAATATTGTTTTAATTATTGTAGGAGGACAAATAGAACAACCATGTTAAATTCAACTGACCATAACTCCATGAGTGGGGAACATGTTGGAACTACCTTTGGGCTGATTGTTACAAGTGGCAAATTAGGGATTTGGCCATTGGCAGTGCCTAAAAATCAAGGATTTAGAAAGTTGCAAAAATTCCCAAGGGAGGGAAAAAGACCTAGGCAAAAAGGATTGTTGGATATATAGCATATGTGAGGAGGAAGGATGTTGCCTAGTATGTTGGAAGGAAGAATTACCGTGTATCTCATGTTATGAAAACTAAACATTAAGTGTGAGGCAAGGAGAAAGCTACAGATAGATGAAGACATTGTTGAAGAGGAGATTCCAAGTTTTCCCTCATGGATTCATGGTCAAGCTAGGGGGTGAATCGGGCAAGTGATTTGGTTGCCTTGTTCTACGTTTGGGAGGAAAGTGGTTGTTCCCTTTGTATTCCTGTGAATTGGTTCAAATATGTAATATTTTCCTTCTTTGTTTGAATGATCGTATATCTGATGCAATGTATTTGTTATATCTTAATTGAATTATTCCTATCTCTGTGGAGTGAACTAGTTATAGATGTAGCACAATCATTAAAGTCTGTATGGACACAATAACCTGAGAGAAACTATTCGATTATATGAATGTGTGAAGCCCAATTGCCAACATAATAGTTTATAAATCAATTTCTGAGCAAGTTTTTATGACTGAATTATATTCTATATGAAATTTAGAAATTATTTTATTTATTAGGATAATCAAATGGATTGGTGCGATTAAATTTTGGAAGCAACCATTTTCTGTAACTAGATTTCTGCTATAACAGAGTGTTGGCATGTTTTATAGGAAGTGTATTATTTTCATTGATGGCAAGTACAACAACGATGGATTATTTTGGGTAGATGCTGCAAAGCACGCTCGACAAGATCAAAGTATGCAGCGATGGATCCAATTGGGAATTCCCGATGAACGTCATATCTGAGCCTAAGGTCTAACCGGCGTGGATCCAGGAGAACCTGCAAGCTCTTTAACGACCCAGGTGAAGTGGGGTATGAAATCCTGAAACCAGGAGGACGATTTCAGTTACCAAGAGATGGAGAATTCAAAGACTCTCAACATCAAGAGTCTCGAAGTGCTGAAATGCAAAACCTCAAAATCACAAAATAGGTGCATCGCTCGAAGTTTTGGATATTGGGATTTCAGTTACCAGGAGATGGAGATGTTAGAGACTCACATCAACAAGAGTCTCGAAGTCATGAAATGTGAAACCCCGAAATCATGAAATAGGCGCATCGCTCAAAGTTTTGGATACCGGGATTTTGGTTACCAGGATATGGAGATGTCAGAGACTCACATCAACAGGAGTGTCGAACTCATGAAATACGAAACCCCAAAATCAATAAACAAGCGCATCGCTTGGAGTGTTGGATACTAGGATTTTGGTTACCGGAAGATGGAGATGTCAGAGACTCACATCATCAGGAGTCCCAAAGTGCTGAAATGCGAAAACCCAAAATAGGCGCATCGCTTGGAGTACTGGAGACTGGGATTCCAGATACCGGGAGATGGAAATGACAAAGACTCTCATCATAAGGATTCCTGAAGTCGTGAAACCCAAAGTCGAGAAATGATAAATACTCCATACTAGAGTTTTGGATACTGGGAGTAAGAGGAGTCAATATTAAAGACTCTTCATCAAAGGAGTCCCGAAATCGTGAAATGTCACAGACAAGCTCCATTTCGGAGTTTCAAGCACCACGACATGGAGAGTCAAGAAACTTCACCACAGGAGTACCGAAATGACGAAGTGCCGAAACAAGAAATTGTGAAATGGAGTTTTTAAATAAGGCTATGGTCACAACCATTGGTCACATCGGTGAGAGATAGAGGAAAGAGCTAGAGCAACCAAGCTCCATTTTGGGGATTGCGACATGGAGTGTCGAGACACTTGATCACACAAATCCTAAAATGCCGAAGAACAGAATGCCGAAATGAATGTAAGACTTATATAAGTTAATCCAATAGTGCAAATGAAACTGAACAAGATCGGAGGGCTACTGTAGAACTTCTCAGTGTAACTGCTTGAAACCATTGATGGTTTCTGCCAAAGGACTCGAAGAGACTTTCGGGTGATTTCCAGAGGAACTGAAGGGTCACAATGAATCTACTAGTAGGTGAAAAGACTATTTGTGGATGCTATTGACAGTTGGAAGAGTGTTGGATCCGTGAACTGCAATAGGGAGGTTGAAGTTGACTGCATTAGAAGATGAAGAATTTCAACTGCCTGTGATGTGAATCAATTTGATCATGACACCCAGTGATGTGAATCAATTTGATCATGACACCCAGTGATGATAGATAGATGGGCTTAACAACCAAAGAAGTTGAAGAGTTTCCATGATGAACAGGTAGAGCACTCAACATGCAGAGCATGTAGAACCATTAGACATAGGGCATTCATAAGATGCATAGAGAATATAAGGATGAAGAACAAGGAAGAGCAGGTTGCAGTGGTGAGGGATGCAAGTGTGAAGAAGAAGGTGGAGTGTAGCAGTGGAAAGGGATAGAAGAGAAAAGATGGATTAAATGGGAATGGTGTAGAAATCACAAGAGGTAGAAGAACAGAAAAGTGCAATGCATGCGTGCAGGAAGACAGTGAGGAAGATAGAGCAGCGAAATCTTGCAAAACAGTGATGAGACTGGTAAGCTGTCGATGAACACTATATCACTGTAATAAGTTTCAATAATTCATATTGATAAACCAGGGTGGTAGGGAGGTGCTAGGGAGGACTGGTGTCCTCAGAGGTTCAAGTGGGTGCTTGAACACAGGGAGTTGTAGCTTTCATCTAGTTGGTACTAGATAAGCCAAGGAGTTGGTGCTTCCTTCTAGTTGGTGTTAGAGAAACCAGGGAGTCGGTGCTTCCTTCTAGTTGGTGCTAGAGAAGTTAGGGAGTTGGTGCTTCCTTCTAGTGGGTTCTAGAGAAAATAGAGAGTTGGTGCTCTCAGCAAGTTGCATCTTGCAAAAATAGAGGTTGTAGCCTCACAATGAGTAGGTGCTCATATGTATGATAATGTAAAGAGTCCAAATAATTCTTATGATATAAAGAAGAAGAGTTTTTTTACCCTTCATGGGTTTCCTCGAGAAATATCTGTCTCTATGTATCTCATATATGTGACTGATGTTGAATGTGCCATTGCTTATTTTCCTGCATTATTGTGATTATCATTGAGTTCCTTGTAAAGAATTTAAAAGAAGCATAAGTGTTTAAGCACGGTAACCACTGATTCACCCCCCCCCTCTTAGTTGTCCAACAATTGGTATTAAATCCGGCCCCTTTTGTCTAAGGGTAGATCCTAGACCTTAAACATGTCAAGCCATTAAGGAAATTCAACCAATAGGGCCCCTCTGTTCAATGGTACAAACTTTGCCTTCTGGAAAGTTAGAATGAGAACCTACATAATGGATTTAGGTGCAGATGTCTGGGATGTGGTAGATACTAGTTATGTAAAGCCAGTTGTACTAGTTAATAAGGATGACAAGATAGAATTTAGTTTCAACACTAAGGCTATGAATGCTATCTTGAGTGGACTAGCAGAAGCATAATTCGTAAAAGTTATGCACCTAGGAACTGCCAAAGAAATGTGGGACAAACTCATTAGCAGTTATGAAGGTAATGAGAAGGTAAAGGACGCCAAGCTTCAAACCTACAGAATACAGTTTGAACAGCTGAAGATGAAGGAAGATGAAACTGTTGGAAAATACTTTATGAGAATAGAATAAATGGTAAATGCAATGAAAACACTTGGTGAAACAATTGAGGAACCTTCTTTAATTCAGAAAATCTTGAGATCTCTCCGAGATAGGTTCAATCCGAAGGTCTCTGCTATAGAAGAACTAAATGATCTAAAAACCTTGGAGTTTGATCAACTTCTAGGAACATTGACTGCATATGAAATGAGAATAGTTAAAGAT
>JZKD02S2266721.1:29594-42065 GCA_000966675.3 Picea glauca | reverse complement strand
GGAGTTGGTGCTTCCTTCTAGTTGGTGCTAGAGAAACCAGGGAGTTGGTGCTTCCTTCTAGTTGGTGCTAGAGAAACTAGGGAGTTGGTGCTTCCTTCTAGTGGGTGCTAGAGAAAACAGACAGTTGGTGCTCTCATCAAGTTGCAGCTTGCAAAAACAAGGGTTGTAGCCTCACAATGAGTAGGTTCTCATATGTATGATAATGTAAATAATGTAAATAATTCTTATCATATAAAGAAGAAGAGGTTTTTTACCCTTTATGGGTTTCCTTAGTAAACATCTGTCTCTATGTATCTCATATATGTGACTGATGTTGAATGTGCCATTGGTTATTTTCCTGCATTATTTTGATTATCATTGAGTGCCTTGTAAATAATTTGGAAGAAGCATAAGTGTTTAAGCATGGTAACAACTGATTCACCCCCCCCCGCTCAGTTGTCCAACACAAAGGTATTTCCTTTATATCTAAATTTCTGGTATGAACATCTAGGCATGAACAGATTGAAAACTAGTCTATATGTATATATATGGAATAACTATATTTTTGGAAATACAAACTCATAATCATAAATGTAGTCGGGAAGCTATATTCCACTTAGTGTGGATTTAAGATACTATGAACGAATACATTTCCATGATATATCTATATCACATATACACAAGTATATGTCTAATTACTATTGGCAGGCATTATAATGAAATATAGAACCTAATGTCTACATAAGAAAATATATATATATATATATATATATATATATGTATGTATGTATGTATGTATGTATGTATGTATAGGGACTCATTCCTATGCTCTAAGCATGATGAATTTTCGATAGACATGTAACCACAACTATAAATCAAATTCATAGAAGTCAGAATACTCTAGCTAAAACAACAGTCGATGTACCTCATTCAATATAAATCGAATACAATGGAACAAAAGATACCAGTAACTCCATTATTAAAATATGGGAAACAGTTCTTTTTATTCCTGTAACGGAATAGGACAATGGCACAAGACAGAGTCGAGTTACATGGACTTCTCTTTCTTTTCTAAATAACAAGTTCAGTGTTCGAAATTGAAAAAGAGACTCACTTCGACATAGATTATCATTCCGAGTAATTTCGGCTAGGATTTCCTTTCAATTAATAAAAAGAAGAGTATTACATAGTTGACCAGATCTAAAATCAATTATAGACTCAGTACTTATATAAGAATTGGCGTTATGCCAACAATGGAAAAACAACCCCAAAGGTTTACTCCAAGAAAATATTACATAAGTCAAAAGAATTAGTATAATAGAGCTAGTTAAAGTCATGATCTCCTTGGATGATTCTAGAACCTGTATAGTTATCCTAAGGGGTGATTGGTTTGAAAGATGAATACCTTTTGTGTAGAAAGAAGAGTCGGGTATCTGAGATTTGCACAGATAGAAATATTGTAAGAAAAAAAAATCCTGAAATTGTTAGTCTTTATTCGAGGGATAAGTAACAAAAGAAAAGTAGCTGCAATAGGATGATAAAACTTAAACCAATTATTTCTTTTGCAGAAAGGAACTTATCTTATGATGCTTGAGCTCGAATCTTTTCCCCATCGCCTGTTGTCTGAATATATGTTCTGTCCAAGGGAGGAGGGTGAAGTACAATCTCTGATGGGTCCTCGCATCAATAAGGCCCATCATTAGTGATGATAACAAGTCTTATAAGTTCCCTCTCACAAATAATTAATCAATAGTGAAACCCTTAATTTGAAAATTATACAAAACATGCCATAGGAGAAAGCCAAAGTAATAGTACAAACTTTGCACACAAAATATAGGCTTGATTAAAGAGTTAAGTTGAATCCATTCTGGAACCAAAACTGTAGAAAATAATTATAATCAATAGTAAGAGTAAATTCATCATGCTATGGTATTCAAACAACATGATTCAATCCTTGCCCATTAGGGTGACATAGTTTTCGTTCCAAACCCGAAATACTATATGCCATAAGACTCCCAGTAAACTGCTCGAGGTATCATGGAGATAGAAGCAGGTAAATCAAATAAAAATTGTTAAAACCAGACGAAGGTCTGATAGATCTACAGAATGATGACTCCATCCATTACAGGGGATAAATAAAAGAAATATAACATATTACCCTACCAAACAGAAAGATTCTACGTCAATGAACTATGCACAGGGCCAACCTATCTTGGTGAGATTCTTTGAGGAAGAACGGAAATAGGAATAACGAAAACAAGATGACGTATATACCATGCCTTTGGAATTTCACAGTGAGACTTTTCATAATACTTTAACCTCCCTCTGTTAAATGAAAAATTATTACTTATTTGAGGGGTGGAGTATGATATCGAGCAACCCTAACTCTGAAAGACTCCGGTAACTACTACAGAGGGCTCCCAAACGTTTAATCAAAGAAGGAATATTGACAATCTCAGGGAGGAAACCATTTTTTCGAGGACTAAGGTTGATTCTAAAAGGTATTACAGAGAAATTTCCCACAAAGAAGAACACAATAGTAATAGACATGACGATAACTGACAAAACAATAAAACACTTAATGTTTTTCCGAAGATTACATCTTCTTATTTTTATCTATCTTGGTATTATGTTTAAGGAGGAACTTACTAGGGTTTTTGGACCACACTGTTAGTTACACCATGGAGTGACCACCATCACTCACACACTTCGCCTTCGAAAATGTGATATGCAGAACTGCCTTGTAAAAACTCAGAAATGACAAAAACTATGAACCTACTCCAAGCCTAAGCGATGCCTTGACGTCTCAGAGTAAATGCAGGGAATGCGAAGGACGGTTAGCCATGTGGAAATGGTAGAGTTAGTGGGACACATTGGGTGTAGAGCGTGGTAAGTACAAAGTAATTCACAAGATGACCATTAATGAAGCTACAGAGCCTTAACTGTTACGACAATAAACCATCTCTTCCACTTAAATAATGTCGCGATTTGACACTGTCATTCTCACCCTCTGTGTTAATCCAAGACAACATTTAGATCCTAGTTGTCAACAATCTAATTGCTTTTGGGTCTAGTAATTTCATTACAATCAACCACCGATTCTAAGAACCACAAAATAACCGAGACAACAATTAGATCCTAGTTGTCAACATTCCACTGGCTTTTGGGTCTAGTACTTTCATTACAATCAACCATCGATTCTAAGAACCACAAAATAACCGAGATTTGGTAGTTAGGTTAGTTTCCTGGTGTATGAGAAAAACCCGAACCCGTGTCTATTATGGTTAAGGACTAGTTAAAGTTTCCTAGGATAACGTCAACAAGTAGACTTGTGTGCGAAATTGGAGCCTTGTATTAATTAAAATGAGTTGCAACATGTATTTTAAGAATACCCTTATATACATAGCTTATATGCATAGGGGTAAAAGGCATAAGGGAGTTTGCTAAAGTCTTGGGGACTTTTCATTATAACCTTTCTACTCATGACATAAATAGGATATCTTGTGGTAAGTAGAAATCTAGGAGTTTGTAACAAGTTTTTTGTTTTACAATTTTATAGCAAGGTTTTATTACAGAGTTTCATAACCAAGTCGACAACAGAGTTTCACAACTAGGACCCCTTCTTCTACCAAGCAATTACATAAATAATTTTTTTGTGTGTGTGATAAATATGAGGTTCATTACATATGGTATTAGAGCGAAGATTGCAACACTAGACCTGAACAGGGCCACATTAGTTGCTTAGCATATATTTCTATTTACACACAAGTACTAAACCTTTATTGTTACAAACAGAAAACCCTTTCTATTTTGTGTTAATTATGGCAGCTCAAGATGATGCAAAAATATGAATTGAAGGAAATCTGAAGCAGAGACCTCCTGGAGATCCAAAACAGAATAATGACGGAAGCTCACCTACAAAAGTGCTGGAAATAATGAGGAATCTTATTGTTGAGCTGCAGGTTTTCAAAGCCGACAATGAGCAATTGAAGAAAGAATAGCAGGAGAAACAAGAGATAAATGAAGTCCTACTGCATAGTATAGTGACAAAGAAAAGCTCCAAGGACGATAAGAAGAGGTCAGTAAAAGAGCCTCCAAGAATTCTGGTCCTAAAGTAGAAAAAGAGGACAACTCATCTGAGGGTACCTCGTTAGTAGAAGATAAAGAAAAACCAGACTGAAAAAGGAAACATGTAGATCATCTTGAAGGGGAATTTAAGAAGCTTAAACTTGCTACATTTGATGGGGAATCCAGAACAGGTGAGGAAGTTGAAGCATGCTTATTAGACATCAAAAAATGTGTCCAGATATACAATTATTCCAGCAATATGAAGGTCAGGATGACCATTTACAACCTAAAAGGGAAGGCTAGAATTTGGTGGCAAGATCTGAAATTAGCCAAGGGCCTAAAAGAGAAACAGATGGAATGGTATGTTTTTAAGAAATATTTCAAGAAACAGTACTTATCTGAAAGTTACTATGAAAGGAAAACCAAAGAATTTTATGAGCTACGACTTGGTCAAATGACGATGGAGGATATTATAAACAAATTCCTGGAATTACTAAGGTTCTTTCCTTATATCCGTGAGGACAAGGTAAAAATCCAATGGTTCCTAAGTTGTTTACCATATTCCTACAGGGACATAATTGATTTTGAAAACCCCATATCCTTGAGTGAAGTATTGAGGAAATCAAGAATGCGCTACGACCAGTAGAAACATCGGGCAAAGTTTCCAAAATCTTGGAAGGATAAGAAACAAGACCGAATGAACCAACGGAAGAAGGGATACCGACCCACCCCTTATCGAAATGCAACAAAAATATTTCCTAGAAAAGACTTTCACTCCAATTATACAAGTACGCAAGGCAATGGTAAAAAATAAATTTAGGAATAAAGAAGTTTGGGTTTAGTCCCTGGGAACCCTTGAAGTGTTGGGAATGCGGAGATCCTCATCTAAGGAGGAACTGTCCATGTTTAAATTCAGCAAACAAAACTATTGTGCACAATTTACAGGAAGCCTCGACGGTGGGTGATGTGGGCAGAAGATTACATCGGATAAATGCAGTCGTGGATGGCCGACAAGCTAACCACTAGTCCTCGGTGGTGGAAGTCGAAGGTAAAATCAATAACACCTGAATCTCTATTTTAATTGATCCTGGTGCTATATTAAGTTATATCACTCATGGTGTAGTAGAGTTAAATAAACTAAAGAAAATAAGACATGAAAAATCATGGTTGGTACAACTAACAACAGGAACTAAAAGGAAAGTGGTTGATTGTATTTCTAATTATGAGCTCAGTTTAGATGGTCAAAACATAAGAACAAATCTGAACATTCTACCACTAGGATCATATGATGTGATTATCAGAATGGATTGGTTAGAAAGGCACAAAGCAGTACTAGATTGTTATGCAAAGACACTAAAGTATAAAGACGAAAATGAGATTTCTAGAACATCCCAAGGTGTACCTAAACCAGTATCAGTTAGACAATTCACAGCGATGCAATTCAAGAAATACATGAGGAAAGGGTGTCAAGTTTATGCCATCCAAATAACGAATCTGTTAGAAAAAGAAGATAATCCCATCTTGGAAGACTTTGTTGTCCTATGTGAATTCAGGGACATGTTTGTTGATGAAATATCTGAATTACCTCCTAGAAGGGAAATAGACTTTTCTATAGACCTGCTACCTGGTTCAGCCCCTATATCGAAATCACCTTACCGAATGAGTTTTCCAAAATTAACAGAATTAAATATTCAACTACAAGAATTATTAGATAAAGAGTATATCGGATCGTTTCACCTTGGGGAGCACCAGTCCTCTTTGTGAAAAAGAAAGACAATACTCTAAGGCTATGTATTGACTATAGACAATTGAATAAAATGATTATTAAGAACAAGTACCCCTTACCTAGGATAAATGATCTGTTTGATCAAGTAAGTGGGGTTAAGATCTTTTCGAATCTGGATTTAAAATCCAGTTATCATCACGTTATGATAAAATATGAGGATATTAACAAGACATCTTTTCGAACAAGATACAGACATTAGGAATTTATAGTTATACCCTTCGGACTCACTAATGCACCAGCCACATTTATGTGTCTAATGAACAATATTTTCAGTCAGTACTTGGACAAGTTCGTATTGGTATTTATCGACGATATTCTGGTCTATTCTAAAAAAAAATAAGAACATGAAGAACACTTAAGAACAATTCTGCAAACTTTGAGGAAGCATAAATTGTATGCTAAATTTGACAAGTGCAACTTTTATCAAAAGAAAATACAATACCTAGGACATGTAATTTCTGCAGAAGGAATTGCGCTCGACCCTGAGAAAATTAGAGCCATCATGGAATGGTCGGTACCTAAGGATGTCGCAAATATCCCGTCATTCATGGGAACCACCAGATACTATCGTAGATTCATAGAGGGGTTTTCCAAGATAGCCTACCCCATCACATCATTACAAAAGAAAGGAACCAAGTTTAATTGGTCACAAAAGTGTCAAGATAGTTTTAACAAGTTAAAGGAATCATTGACAACTGCACTCATTCTAAAGGTAGAAAAACCGGATAAGGATTTTATCGTATGTGTTGATGTGAGTAAAGAAGGACTAGGTGGTGTCCTAACTCAAGAAGGACACATTATTTGTTATGAATCTTGAAAATTAAAAGAACATGAGAGGAACTACGTCACTTATGAATTAGAATTAGCAGCGGTAATACACGCCTTAAAATGTGGTGAAACTACATAATGGGCAGGAAATTTCTATTACTAACAGATAATAGCGGTGTGAAATATTTGTTTATTCAGCCTAATCTTAATGCAATGCAAGCAAGATGGATAGCCTTCTTAAGCGAATTTGACATTGAGGTAAGACATATCAAGGGTAAGGAAAATAAGGTAGAAGATTCTTTCAGTAGAAGAGTCCATGGGTTATTCGAAATAAATGTTAGTAGAGCAGAAAGTGATATGGAACAGAGAATAAGGACAACAGGTATTCACGGTGAAAACTACACAAAGTTAGTGGAAGAATTACAAAACACTACAACAAGCTCAGACAAACAATATCTGAGCATCGATAAAAATGGCCTATTACAATTCAAGAACAGACTTTACATATCGGATTTGGCAAAGTTAAAGATAACAATTTTGGATGAAGTGCAAAAGAAACCATATTCTGGTCATTTAGGGTACCAAAAAACAATAACAACACTTAGGAAATTATTTCAATGGTCTAATATGAAGGGCGAGACAACAAAGTACTTGGCTAGGTGCCAATATTGGCAACAAGTTGAGGCCAAACACCAACATCCAACCGACCTATTATAGCTATTACCAGTACCAGAATGGAAATGGGAGACCATATCACTGGACTTTATAACAGGTTTTCCTAAAACTCGGAAACATAATGATTCTATTATGGCTATAATCGATAAACTCAGTAAGTCTGCACACTTTATTCCTATAAAATTTACATTTAAAGCTATAAACATCGGTGAAATATTTATGAAAGAAATTTTTAGACTGCATGGTATTCCTAAAATGGTGATTTCAGATAGAGACGTAAAATTTACATCCACTTTTTGGAAAGAATTGTTTGCAGGGCTAAATACTAATTTGAATTTCAGCACAAGTTACCATCCACAAACGGATGGATAGACTGAGTGAACAAATAAAATCATAGAAGATATGCTCTACATGTACATAAGAAAAAAACTGAGTAAGGGGGAAGACTACCTGCACTTGGTAGAATTTGCATATAACAATGGGTAACAAACTTCAGCTAAATTGAGCCCCTTCGAGGTACTATATGGCAGAAAGTGTACGACACCAATTAGCTAGGACAACCCAGTTGACAGACTCATGGTTGGACCAGTAATGCTCCAAGAAATGGAAATTATGGTAAGAAATGTGCAACATAACTTAAAGGAGGCACAGGACAGGCATAAAAGTTATGCAGACCAGAAAAGAAGAAGCTTGGAGTTTCATGTGGGAGACCATGTTTATTTGAAGGTCAAAGCCCAAAAAATTTCGATGAAGTTAGGAAATTGTGCCAAGTTGGCACCCAAGTTTTGTGGGCCCTTCCAGATACTAGCTCGAATCAGACTCGTAGCATGCCAACTTGCACTTCCAACTAATCTAAAAATTCATAATGTATTTCATGTTTCTTTATTGAAAAAGTATGCTCATGACCCTACTCACATGATCGATTGGAACTTGGTGCAGGTGGTACCAGAAGGAGAGTTCTAGGTGGAACCCCTACGCATTCTAGACCAGAGAGAAATAACACTTCGGAACAGATTCATCGCTCAGGTAAAGGTGCAATGGAAGCCCTTTAGTCTTGAGGAGGCCACTTGGGAGTTGTAGTGATATTTACAGAAATCTCATCCAATATTGTTCCAAGGAAGGGACAAACACTAAGGACAATGTTTTATTGAAGGGGGAAAGGATGTGACATCCCCAAAAATAAAGTATTTTTGAAATTCAAAAATTGTTAGAAAAGTATTTCGTTTTTGGTAAATTCGAATTTGGAAATTTTTTGCCATTTATGGCAATTCTGAATTTCATAAATTGTAATTAATTATAATGACTATTGGGTAGAGACCTGATCTGACCCAAATAACTATTTGACTATGACAGTTGTATGTAAACATAATATTTTTTTAATTATTGCAGGAGGACAAATGGAACAACCATGTTAAATTTAGCTAACCATGACTCCATGAGTGGGGAACATGTTGGAACTACCTCTGTGTTGATTGTTACAAGTGGAAAATCAAGGATTTTCCCATTGAAAACCCCTGAAAAATCATGGATTTAGAAAGTTGCGGAAACTCCCAAGGGAGGGAAAAAGACCTAGGAAAAAAAGATTGTTGGATATATAGCATATGTGAGGAGGCAAGACACTACCTAGTATGCTGGAAGGAAGAATTACTGTGTACTTGCTGTTATGAACACTAAACATTAAGTGTGAGGCAAGGATAAAGCTACAGATAGAGGAAGACATTGTTGAAGAGGGTTTTCCAAGTTTTCCCTCATGGATTCATGGTTAGGCTAGGGGGTGAATCGGGAAAGTGATTTGGTTGTCTTGTTCTATGGTTGGGAGGAATGTGGTTGTTCCCTTTGTCTTCCCGCGAACTGGTTCATATATGTAATCTTTTCCTTCTCTATTTGAATGATCGTATATCTGATGTAATGTATTTTTTATATCTGAATTTAATTATTTCTATCCCCATGGAGTGAACTAGTTATAGATGTAGCACAATCATTAAAGTCTGTATGGACATAATAAACTGAGCGAAACTGTTCTATTATACAAATGTGTGAAGCCCAATTTCTGACAGAATAGTTTATAAATCAATTTCTAAGCATCTGTTTATGATTGGGTTAGGTTCTATACGGAAGTTAGAAATTATTTTATTTATTAGGATAATCGAATGGATTTGTGTGATTAAATTCTTGAAGAAACCATTTTCTGTAACTAGATTTCTGCTATAACAGAGGTATTTCCTTTATATCAGAATTTTTGGTATGAACATCTCGCATGAACAGATTGAAAACTAGTCTATATGTATATATGGAATAAGTATATTTCTGCAAATACAAACTCAGAACCATAAATGTGATCGGGACGCTATCTTCCACTTAGTGTGGATTTAAGCTACTACGAACCAATACATTTCCATGATATATCTATATCACATATAGACAAGTATATGTCTAATTACTATTGGCAGGCATTATAATGAAATACAAAACCTAATGTCTACATAAGAAAATATGTATATGTGTGTGTGTGTGTGTGTGTATTTATAGGGATTCATTCCTATACTCTGAGTATGATGAATTTTTGACAGACATGTAACCAAAACTATAAATCAAATGCATAGGAGTCATAATACTCTAGCTAAAACAACATTCGATGTACCTCATTCAATATAAATCAAATACAATGGAACAAAAGATACTAGTAAATCCATTATTAAACTCTGGGAAACAATTCTTTTTCTTCCTGTCACAGAATAGGCCAATGGCACAAGATAGAGTCGAGTTACATGGACTTCTCTTTCTTTTCTAAATAACAAATTGAGTGTTGTAAATCGAAATACATACTCACTTAGACACAGATTATCATTCTGAGTAATTTCGTCTAGGATTGACTTCCATTTAATAAAAATAAGTGTATTACATAGTTGACCAGATCTAAAATCAATTACAAACTCAATACTTATATAAGAACTAGCATTATGCCAACAATGGAAAAAAAACCCCAAAGATTTACTCCAACAAAACATTACAGAAATCAAAAGAATTAGTATAACAGAGATAGTTGAAGTCACGATCTCCTTGAATGATTCTAGAACCTGTAGAGTTAGCCTAAGGGGTGATGGGTTCGGAACCCAAATACCTTTTTCATAGAAATCAGAGTCAGGTATTCAAGATTTTCACAGACGGAAATCCTGTAAGAAAACAAAATCCTAAAATCATTAGTCTTTATTCGAGGGATAAGTAACAAAAGAAAAGTAGCTGCAATAGGACGATAAAACTTAAACCAATGGTTTCTTTTGCAGAAAGGAACTTATATTATGATGCGTGAGCTTGAATCTTTACCCCATCGCCTAATGCTAAATAGATGTTCGGGACGAGGGAGGAGGGTGCAGTACAATCTCTGATGGGTCCTCGCATCAATAAGGCCCATCATTAGTGACGATAACAAGTCTTATAAGTTCCCTCTCACAAATTATTAATCAATAGTGAAACTCTTAATTTGCAAATTATAAAAAACATGCCACAGGAGAAAGCCGAAGTAATAGTACAGACTTTGCACACATAATATATTCTTGATTAAAGAGTTAAGTTGAATCCATTCTGGAACCAAAACTGTATAAAATAATTATGATCAATAGTAAGAGTAAAGTCATTGCGCTATGGTATTCAAATGACGGGATTCAATCACTGCCCATCAAGGTGACATGGTTTTCATTCCAAACCCGAAATACTATATGATGTAGGACTCCCAATAAATTGTTCAAGGTAACACGGAGACAAAAGCAGGTAAATCAAATAACAATGGTGAAAACCAAATGAAGGTCTGATAGATCTACAAAATGATGACTCCATCCATTATAGGGGATAAATAAAAGAAATATAACATATTACCCTACCAAACGGAAAGAGTCTACATCAATGAACTATGCAAAGGGCCAACCTATCTCCGTGAGATTCTTTGAGGAAGAAAAAAAATAGGAATAACGAAAAAAAGACGACGTATATGCCATGCCCTAGGCATTTCACAGTGAGACTTTTCGTAAGACTTTTACCTCCCTTTGTTAAATGAAAGCTTATTAATTATTTTAGGGGTGGCGTATGCTATCGAGCAACCCTAACTCTAAAAGACTCTAGTAACTACTACAGAGGGCTCCCAAACTTCTGAACAAAGAAGGGATATCGACAATCTCAGGGAGGAAACCATTTTTCCCAGGACTAAGGGTGATTCCAAAACGTATTACAGAGAAATTTCCCACAAAGAAGAACACAAAAGTAATAGACATGATGATAACTAACAGAACAATAAAACACTTAACTTCTTTTTGAAGATTAGATCTCCTTATTTTTATCTATCTTGGTATTATTTTTAAGGAGGAACTTACCAGGGTTTTCGAACCACATTGTTAGTTACACCATGGAGCGACCAACATCACTCACAGACTTCACCTCCGAAAATGTGATATGCATAACCTCCTCTTAAAAACTTAGAAATGACAAAAATTGTGAACCTACTCCAACCCTAAGCAATGCCTTGATGTCTCAGAGTAAATGCAGGGAGTGCGGAGGACGGTAAGCCATGTGAAAGTGGCGGAGTTAGTGGGACACATTGGGTGTAGATCCCAGTAAATACGAAGGAATTTGCAGGAGGACCATTAATGAAGTTACAGAGCCTTAATTGTTACAACAGTAAACCATCTCTTCCACTTAAAGAATGTCTGGATTTGACACCATCATTCTCACCCTCTGTGTTAATCCGAGACAACAGTTAGATCCTAGTTGTCAACATTGTTGGACACACCTACCACACTTAGAAGGGGGGTGAATGAGTGTGGGGCTCTTTTTCCCAAAACTTCCCTCTCGCACAAAAACTCATCAATTAGAATTCAACATTTATTCATTACCCATTGTTGTCATTTATAACCAGTTATATGTGAGCACATATCAGCAATATATCATCAACAATTCATCACCACAATGAACACAAAGAACACAAGACGTGTGTACAATTTTATTACGGACTACAATCCTTGGGGTTTATCAACAACAACTGAATAGAGTAAAACTCTACAAGAGCACCAGCTCTATATGCAAGACTCAGCTTGCATTCTCAGTACCAACTGAGATGAGGCAACAATCCTCAACAAATATCAATCTGTACCATAAACAAGAGCATCAACCATGCACCAACCTGTGCCAAACAACATGTAATCAAC
>JZKD02S2266710.1:9036-35760 GCA_000966675.3 Picea glauca | reverse complement strand
ATGTTATTTTTGTGCTTGACTTATCACTATTTTGGTTTATGATGAAGCACAAAGGAAAGTACCATGGGACATTGCTGGATTGGATTCATTGGTTGTTTGACTACACCAACATCCAACTAACAGGTAAGTACAGGTAAGTACTTCACTTTACATTTGCATTTATGATTGCTTTATTTATATATCTATATGTATGCTTGGGTGGCATTACCGCCCCATTTTCGTTACTGATGTCCCTATCGAGATTGAGCAGGTCTGCAGGTTGTGCCAGAGATGCTGAGGTTCTCATGCGCTCTACGGTGAGCACTTGTCCCCGAGTTGGAGCCAGATGTTATCCCCGCTTTTTAGGGATAACTAGGAGATCATGTCTCGAGGCCCACAGGTCCTAGACATGGAGTATCGAGAGCAGGATTGACCTGAGCATGGCCCTGGAGGGCCCATGATTTTCTTCTTCAATCAGATTTGTCTTGTTACCAGAAGCAACATCCATCACCATCGGCTTGGTCTTGTATTAGAAGAGGTTCTTGCTCCACGAGGTAATTGGTCCAGGTATCATGGAATGTGTCACTTTTGATCATTGAAACCTTTAAATATATGCATCTGATTCCTTTTATCTCTAAAAACTGCTTGGATATTACATTAGCCCACTTGACCATGTTTGGGGAGATTGACAGGGTGCCCTAGCAAGCCTGTGCCCATAGGTCTTGGTTTTCCACTGGGGGGATTTCTGAAAAGCCATCGTCCGCTCCCATTATAGCACCACTATTTCATCTTATCTCCCGCTTATTTATCCCATTCCCCTTGTCCGGGCATTGGGTTGACCTATTTGTAGTATTGCACCTTATCTAGTGGGAAGAAGGGGCTAAAGGCCTAGAAGGTAAAAGCAGCTGGTAAAAGACAAAAGCCTAAAAATGAAACCTCAAGATTCTTCGCCCAGGGATCCCCGAGAAGGCAATAAAAGGCCTCTTAGCAAGAAACAAGAGGGACCTGGAAAATAACAAACAAGACCTAGTGAGAGGATAGGGGGTCTCATCACGAGCCAACCTATTAAGTTCATGGGTACCCAACAATATGACATTGCCACCATTTGGTTACCACACCAGGGCAGTGACCTTTGGTTGCATGGCCAAGGGAAATGGTGTCTCATCACGAGCCATCCTTCTCATCTTTGTAAAAGTACTTATGAGTAACACTGTCAGCTCTGGTCACCATGCCAAGGTAGTGTCCTCTGGTTAGCCCTTAAATAAAAAGAAAAAGAATAAGAAAAAACAAATAAAAGAATACAACAAGAAAAAGAATAAAGGCAAGAACATGCTTGGAAAAAATGCATCCATGACAGGTAGAGCTCGCCTTCTACAAAGGCACCCACAGATAACATTATGCATCCTTGGCCCACACTGCACCCACATGTTTGGACATCCCCTAGCCTCATCACCTCACTTACATGGATTGGATGAAATCTTCCTGGAAAATTTCCTTTTCTTGTGGATACTAGCCCAATAGGACGTCTTGTCTTTTTATCCAATCTTGTATTGTAGGTTTTTTTAATGTCTTTGAGCTATTGATTGATGTATCATGGTTTTTATGCACATGTTTAATAATATTGATGATGAGATGTGATTAAGATTGCTATGATTCTGGTGACTGATGAGCCTATGGAGGGAGTAGATTTTGATGTGTAGGACCATGCCCGACGGACATGTACCATTTGGACCGGTACACATGGGGAGAGGACCAGTTCAGACCTCCATGGGGCTGAAGAGCCCACCAGATGGATGCTGAGACCCCATTAGGGGGTAGAGACAGGATGGACATGGATCAAGGATTTTGCACTGAAGAGGAAGAGGACATTCCATCAGAGGCACTCAGGCACGACTAGACCTAAAAGGAATGACCCCTTTTTCAGTGGAACACTAGGCTTGGAAGTCTTAGGACGTCCCCATATTTACCATGACATCATCCAGCTTCATGGACACCTTTGGATGCAGACTGGGCAGCAGTGGCACATGTGGCATGTTGGAGAGACCCCTGGGGGGCTAACGTTTTGCTCCTGGATGTCTCATTTGCCTTAGAAAGGGCTAGCGCCTCCCTTGAAGGGGATTTTACTCTCTTTGCAGCTCAATTAGGGTTTTAATTTGACAATTTAATGTAAAAATGGTATTATTTTGGGATTATGTCCTTGTCGGTCTTTTTAAGACCTAAAAAGTAAAATTAGGTCATTGATACACTATATATTGAGGGTTTTGACTCTCATTTTATCATCATCTTTCACTCAACACTTGGTGAGGTTTGAAATTTGCGCCCAATTTGGGTTATTGGCTAATTTGAGGACGACACACTTGTTGAAGCAAAAGACTTTTGGCATTCTATGGTGTTTTTCTTGAAGGAAGGTGTTACAACTAGGGTTTACATGATTAATTGTAAGTATTTTTCTGCAAAACTTCTTGATTGAATGGTTGCATTTTAATTTCTTGCATCTATTTATAAATATTGTTAAATCAAAACCCTACGGGACAAACACACAAGTAGGTCGTTGTCTCATGTCCCCTGATAGAAAAACTTTTAGCCATTGAAGAAGAAGAAGAGAGCCTAGCCATAGCCACACTCCTTTTTCTTCTTCCCTTAAGCTAGCCGTAACTTTTGACTTCAAGAGGAAGAGGACATCCCAGGCCTAGGTTATCTACACCTAGGGATGTTTTCTTTTAGGGTTTGATGAAAGAGCCTTGCCTTAGCAACACTCTCCCTCTTTAAACCCTCTTGTCTTGACATTGCTTTTCATTGAGCTAGCTGTTTGCCAGGAAGGAGGAGAGAGCACAAGGCCTTGCTTTAGCAACACCGGAGAAAGCCTCTCCCCCTAGGGTTGTGATTTTGGAGCCTTGCTTTAGCAGCACTTCAAAACTTATCCCTCTCGTCCTTTAAAATCTCATCTCCTTCAACTTTTGCTTTCTTCACCTATGACTCCATTAACCCTAAGGCACTGATCTAAGACCTCCAGTGTTGAAGTAGAATTGAATACAAACACTCTCAAACCTCTTGAAATTGAAACCCTAAATACACTAACCCTAGCCTAGACTAACTTACTAACCCTAAGTTGCTGATGTCATCATTGAATATTTCATCTTTATTGCAACAACGTTTTGACTTTTGAGTAATTGAATGGTAGTTGAAGGCATTAATTGAGTTAAGAAGTTATTTGTTCTATTGAATGCCATTTCATTCAAGTATTTATTGATGAAGTGATATTAATGCCATTTCTATCTTGTAAACATTGACTATGTCAACATTTACTTTCAAATTGCTCATATTGAATATAAGATAGTCACTAATTTATATGAGGTATTAACCAAGATTGCACGTATTAGTTTCCTTGTTGTGTTGTCTCAAGCAGGTGCTCTTCTTTTCTTTAGTTATACTCTATTATTGGCTGTTTATCTGGGACTATCTGATTGGCGGTAATATGTGAAGGGGAACCTCGTCTTTGAACTGTTATCCTTTTCCCTTTCAAAACCCAGGTTACAGGGGACGTCTCCCCTGGGCCTAGCCTCCCTAAATAGAAAGAACCTCCCCACTGTGGTGACATTGGGTGGGGAAGGTTCTTGTTTCGCTAGATTGACCTATTACTCCTTAGCCTTTCTTGTGTCTACAAACTGTCCGATAACATTTTGGCACCGCTGCCGGGGAACACTGAGTCAATTCTCCTCAGATGACACTTTTCGGTAAGCCTTGCCTCAGAGCCTTATCTTACAAGCTTACCTGGTGACTCCACTAGGGTGTTTTCCCTATTTCTTTGATAGTTTCAAGAAAACTATCTGGCGACTCCACTGATGACGAAGCCAACAATGACTTCACAATTGGATCCCGGGAATTGCAAGCATTTAGACATGAGCAAAATCCCTGGATACCCACAACAAATGCCCCCGATAAAAGAAAGATGGCTCCCTAGATTCACTGGTAGCGATTGGGAAAGAGATAACTCTCACGTGAATAATTTTTATTCTTATTTTGGACTCCATCTTCTCGATGATGATGCCGAAGATGTAGTGATGGAAATTTTTCCCACCACTCTTCACGGGAATGCTAAAAAATGGTATGATGATCTTCCCGTTGCTAGCATCACCTCTATGAACCATCTAGAAGAAGTCTTTCTCAAAGAATGAGGCATAAGACTGGGAGAGATCTCAATACTGCTAACAAGATTTAAACATATAAAACAAGCTGAGAATGAAACCCTATTTGACTTCCAGAGTAGGTTTGAGGGAACTCTTTGTCAGATTCCTAGAAGCCATCATCCTGAAGACAAGTATATTGTCCATCTCTATACCCATGCGATCCTGAAACACCTAGGCTTACCTCTTAGTAAAAAGGGCCCAAGGACGCTCGATGAAGATTACAACATGGCTACAGGAATTGAACGAAACATCTCCTTATCCGGGATAAAATACATGTTCACCTCAGGTACTCTTAGTATGGAAAGTTTGTTTTCCCATGAAAACCTCATTGATGATTTCCAGGAAGAAGCGGAACAAAACATCATTCAACAAGGGATTGCTGAAGACATGGTTGAGGAGATGGAACCCAAACAAAATGATGAAGTATCAACCTATGCCCCTCCCTTTGATGAAGCAATCCAAGAGCCTGTTTCTCCTGCACAACAAAAGGACAATGAGGTTAGTTGCTTTCCTTTTCAGGATTCCAATAACACCTTGTTCCATGATTCAGGAAATGAAGGAGAAATGGAATCCTTGAACAAAATGAATATTCCTTGCTGTACAATCAAAGACAAAGAAGTGGTCCATGAGGATAAAAAAATAACCCATGCTGAAGACGCCAAAGTCCTCGAATCCCCTGCACAAGAAGAAATGGTAAGTTGACCTCCTCCCCTAGTTTTTGATGATGCTTTACTTTATGATGAAGGAAGTGAGGAGGAGGAGAATGAATTTTCAAATGTTTCAAACCCTGCATGTTATGAAACAAATAGTGACATTGTTGATAACATCGATGAGTTCATACATGTTGGGAGACGTAGGTGGGATATAGTTTGTTATGACCTGTATCCCATGTATGACACTCAGAGTCATTTTGAAGTGATGTCCTTGCAATTATCTCAACAAATTACTTTTGACCAATGGAAAGAAGGAGATGATATTTTTACCTGTACTTTTCAAAAAACCAAGGATGACCTAGTACCCTATTTTCCTGATGATTTTCAGTCTTACCTTGAGATTTTTTATGAGTACCCTTCTTAGCACTTGGATTCTCTCCATGAAGATGATTACCAACCACCACTGTGCTCGGATTTTAACACAAGTAAGAGCATTGTTTGCCTAAAAATGGATTGTCATGACTTCTCACTCCAGCCACATGTTATTGCTTTACCTTACTTTTCCATTAAAGGTGTAGTTGGGAAGTATATTTTTGTTGTTGAGTTTCCTCTTAGGTAGACCCTAGACTCCAAGGGTTGGTTGGATACTGCAAGTTTGTTATCTTAGTTTTTCAACTTTCCCTTGATAATTTGCCAGTCGTCTGCTAGATCTTTGTTAATCCCTTCTCAGACCTGAGAGTATGAGAACGTCCTAGGTAGCCAGTTTGCCGACCCTTTGAGTTAGTGTTCTAAAACTTGGACTTTTCATGACCCCTTCCTGAATTGCGTTGAGTACTTTCCTCCAAGATTGACTTGGCATAATTTTATCCCTCCCACCTACCTCCATGAGTTAGAATTTGTGATTCACGATGATCTAATACATGTTGTAACCCATGTTATTTTTGTGCTTGACTTATCACTATTTTGGTTTATGATGAAGAACAAAGGCAGGTACCATGGGACGTTGCTGGATTGGATTCACTGGTTGTTTGACTACACCAACATCCAGGTAATAGGTAAGTACATGTAAGTACTTCACTTTAAATTCACATTTATGATTGCTTTATTTATATATCTATATGTATGTTGGGGTGGCATTACCACCCCATTTTCGTTACTGATTTCCCTATCGAGATTGAGAAGGTCTGCAGGTTGTGCTGGAGATGCCGAGGTTCTCATGCGCTCTCCGGTGAGCACATGTCCCCGAGTTAGAGCATGATTTTATCCCCACTTTTTAGGGATAACTAGGAGATCATGTCTCGAGGCCCACAGGTCCTAGACATGGAGTACCTAGAGAAGGATTGACCTGAGCATGGCCTTGGAGGGCCCATGAGTTTCTTCTTCCATCAGATTTTTCTTGTCAGTAGCAACAACATCCATCACCATAGGCTTGGTCTTGTATCAGAAGAGGTTCTTATTCCATGAGGTAATTGGTCCAGGTATCATGGTATGTGTCACTTTTGATCATTGAAACCTTTAAATATGTGCATCTGATTCCTTTTATCTCTAACAACTGCTTGGATCTTACATTAGCCCACTTGACCATGTTTGGGGAGACTGACAGGGTGCCCTAGCAAGCCTGTGCCCATAGGTCTTGGTTTTCCACTAGGGGGATTTCTGAAAATCCATCGTCTGTTCCCATCATAGCACCACTATTTCATCTTATCTCCCGCTCATTTATCCCATTCTCCTTGTCCAGGCATTAGGTTAACCTATTTGTAGGATTGCACCTTAGCTCGTCGGAAGAAGGGGATAAAGGCCCAGAAGGTAAAAGCAGTTGGTAAAAGACAAAAGACAATAAAATGTAACCTCAAGATCCTTCGCCCAGGGATCCCCGAGAAGGCAATAAAAGTCCTCTTAGCAAGAAACAAGAGGGACACAGAAAATAACAGACAAGACCTAGTCAGAGGATAGGGGGTCTCATCACGAGCTAGACTATTAGGTTAACGGGTACCTAACAGTATGACATTTCCACCATTTGGTTACCACACTAGGGCAGTGACCTTTGGTTGCATGGCCAAGGGAAAGGGGGTCTCATCATGAGCCAACCTTCTCATCTCTGTGAAAGTACTTGTGGCTAACACTGTCAGCTCTGGTCACCATGCCAAGGCAGTGTTCTTTGGTTAGCCCTTAAATAAAAATAAAAAGAAGAAGAAAAAGCAAATAAAAGAATAAAGCAAGAAAAAGAATAAAGGAAAGAAGGGGCTTGGAAAAAATGCATCCATGATAGGTACAAATCACCTTCTAAAAAGGCACCCATAGATAACATTATGCATCCTTGGCCCACACTGCACCCACATGTCTAGACATTCCCTAGCCTCATCACCTCACTTACATGGATTGGATGAAATCTTTCTGGAAACTTTCCTTTTCTTGTGGGTACTAGCCTAATAGGACGTCTTATCTTTTTCTGCAATCTTGTATTGCAGGTTTTTGTAATGTCTTTGCATTATTGACTGATGTATCAGGGTTTTTATGCATATGTTTAATAATATCAATGATGAGATGTGATTAACATTGCTATGATATCGATGACTGATGAGCCCATGGAGGGCATAGCTTTTGATGTGTAGGACCATGCTCGACGGACAGGTACCATTTAGACAGGTACACATGGAGAGATGACTAGTTCGAACCTCCATGGGGATGAAGAGCCCACTAGATGGATGCTGAGACCCCATCAGGGGGTAGAGATAGGATGGACATGGATCGAGGATTTTGCACTGAAGAGGAAGAGGACGTTCCATCAGAGGCACTCAGGCAGGACTAGACCTAAGGGGAATGACCCCTTTTCAGTGGAACACTAGCCTTGAAAGGCTTAGGACATCCCCATATTTACCATGATGTCATCCAACTTCATGGACACCTTTGGAGGTAGACTGGGCAGCAGTGGCACGTGTGGCATGTTGGAGAGGTGCCTGGGGGGACTAACATTTTTCTCCTGGATGTCTCATTTCCCTAGAAAGGGCTAACACCTCCCTTGAAGGGGATTTGACTCTATTTGCAGCTCAATTACGGTTTTAATTTGACAATTTAATGTAAAAACAGTATTATTTTGGTATTATGGCCTTGTCGTCTTTTTTATGACCTAAAAAGTAAAATTAGGTCATTGATACATTATATATTGAAGGGTTTGACTCTCATTTTATCATCATCTTTCACTCACCACTTGGTGAGGTCTGAAATTTGCGCACCATTTGGGTTATTGGATGATTTGAGGAAAGAGCACTTGTTGAAGGAAGATATTTTTGGCATTCTTTGGTGTTTTTCTTGAAGGAAGGTGTTACAACTAGGGTTTTCATGATTATTTTCTTGATGATTTGTAAGTAGTTTTCTGCAAAAATTATTGATTGAATGGTTGCAGTTTAATTTCTTGCATCTATTTATAAATATTGCTGAATCAAAACCCTAGGGGAAAAACACACAAGTAGGTCGTTGTCTCATGTCCCCTGATAGAAAAACTTTTACCCATTGAAGAAGAAGAGAGCCTAGCCATAGCTACACTCCTTTTTCTTCTTCCCTTAAGCTAGCTGTACCTTTTGACTTCAAGAGGAAGAGGACGTCCCAGGCCTAGGTTATCTACACCTAGGGATATTTTCTTTTAGGGTTTGATGAAAGAGCCTTGCCTTAGCAACACTCTACCTCTTTAAACCCTCTTGTCTTGACTTTGCTTTTCATCGAGCTAGCTATTTGCCAGGAAGGAGGAGAGAGAACGAGGCCTTGCTTTAGCAACACCGGAGCGAGCCTCTCTCCCCTAGGGTTATGATTTTGGATCCCTCCTTTAGCAACACTTAAAAACTTATCCCTCTAGTTCTTTAAAATATCATCTCCTTCAACTTTTGCATTCTTCACCTATGGCTCCATTAACCTTAAGGCATTGATCTAAGACCTCCAATGTTGAAGTAGAATTGGATCCAAACACTCTCAAACCTCTTTAAATTGAAACCCTAACTATACTAACCCTAGGCTAGACTAACTTACTAACCCTAAGGTGTTGATGTCATCATTGAATATTTCATCTTTATTGCATCAATGTTTTGACTTTTGAGTAATTGAATGGTAGTTGACGACATTAATTGAGTTAGGAAGTTATTTGTTATATTGAATACCATTTCATTCAATTATTTATTGATGAAGTGATATTAATGCCATTGCTATCTTGTAAACATTGACTTCGTCAATATTTACTTTCAAATTGCTCATATTGAATACAAGATAGTCACTGATTTATATGAGGTATTAACCAAGATTTCATGTATTAGTTTCCTTGTTGTGTGTTCTCAAGGCGATGCTCTTCTTTTCTTTGGTTATAATCTATTATTGGTTGTTTAGACGGGACTATCTGATTGACGGTAATTTGTGAAGGGGAACCTTGTCTTTGAATTGTTAGCCTTTGACCTTTTAAAACCCCAGGTTATAGGGGACGTCTCCCCTGGGCCTAGCCTCCCTAAATAGAAAGAACCTCCCCATTGTGATGACATTGGGAGGGGAAGGTTCCTGTTTCGTCAGTTTGACCTATTACTCCTTAGCCTTTCTTGTGTCTACAAACTGTGCGATAACATTTTGGCGTCCCTGCCGGGGAACACTAAGTCAATTCTCCCCATATGACACTTTTCAGTAAGCCTTGCCTCAGAGCCTTATCTTACAAGATTACCTGACGACTCCACTAGGGTGTTTTCCCTATTTCTTTGATAGTTTCAAGAAAACTATCTGGCGAGTCCACTGACGGCGAAGCCAACAATGACTTCACAATGGGATCTGATAATTATAAGCCTTTAGACATGAGCAAAATCCTTGGATACCCATGACAAATGCCGCCGATAAAAGAAAGATGGCTCCCTAGATTCACTGGTAGCTATGGGGAAAGAGTTGACTCTCACGTGAATAATTTTTATTATTATTTTGGACTCCATCCCGTCGATAATGATGCTGAAGATGTAGTGATGAAATATTTTCCCACCACTCTTCACGGGAATACTAAAAAATGGTATGATGATCTTCCCGATGCAAGCATCACCTCTATGAACCAACTAGAAGAAGTCTTTCTCAAAGAATGGGGCATAAGATTGGGAGACATCTCAGTACTGCTAAAAAGATTCAAACATATAAAACAAGCTAAGAATGAAATCCTATTTGACTTCCAGAGTAGGTTTGAGGGCACTCTATGTCATATTCCTAGAGGCCATCATCCTGAAGACAAGTATATTGTCCATCTCTATACCCATGATATCCTGAAACACCTAGGCTTGCCTCTCAGTAAAAACGACCCAAGGATGCTCGATGAAGCTTACAACATGGCTACAAGAACTGAACGAAACATCTCCTTATCCAGGATAAACGACCTCTTCACCTCAGGTACTCTTAGTATTCAAAGATTGTTTTCCCATGAAAACTTCATTGATGATTTCCAGGAAGAAGCGGAACAAACCATCATTCAACAAGGGATTGTTGAAGACATGGCTGAGGATATTTAACCCAAACAAAATGATGAAGTATCAACCTATGCCCCTCCCTCTGATGAAGCAATCCAAGAGCCTGTTTCTCCTGCACGACAAAAGGATGATGAGGTTAGTTGCTTTCCTTTTTAGGATTCCAATAACACCTTGTTCCATGACTCAGGAAATGAAGGAGAAATGGAAGCCTTGAACAAAATGAACATTCCTTGCTGTACAATCAAAGACTCTCATTTTATTATCATCTTTCACTCACCACTTGGTGAGGTCTGAAAATTGCGTTGTATTTAGGTTATTGGCTGATTTGAGGAAGGCACACTTGTTGAAGGAAGATATTTTTGGCATTCTATGGTGTTTTTCTTGAAGGAAGGTGTTACAACTAGGGTTTGCATGATTATTTTCTTGATGATTTGTAAGAATTTTTCTGCAAAACTTCTTGATTGAATGGTTGCAGTTTAATTTCTTGCATCTATTTATAAATATTGCTGAATCAAAACCCTAGGGGATAAACACACAAGTAGGTCGTTGTCTCATGTCCCCTGATAGAAAAACTTTTAGCCATTGAAGAAGAAGAAGAGATCCTAGCCATAATTACACTCCTTTTTCTTCTTCCCTTAAGCTAGCCATACCTTTTGACTTCAAGAGAAAGAGGACGTCCCAGGCCTAGGTTATCTACACATAGGGCCGTTTTCTTTTAGGGTTTGATGATAGAGACTTGCCTTAGCAACACTCTCCCTCTTTAAACCCTCTTGCCTTGAATTCGTTTTTCATTGAGCTAGCTGTTTGCCAAGAAGGAGGAGAGAGAAAGAGGCCTTTCTTTAGCAACACCGGAGCGAGACTCTCTCCCCTAGGGTTATGATTTTGGAGCTCTACTTTAGCAGCACTTCAAAACTTATCCCTCTAGTCCTTTAAAATCTCATCTCCTCCAACTTTTGTGTTCTTCACCTATGACTCCATTAACCCTAAGGCACTGATCTAAGACCTCTAGCGTTGAAGTAGAATTGGATCCAAACACTCTCAAACCTCTTGAAATTGAAACCCTAACTACACTAAACCTAGCCTAGACTAATTTACTAACCCTAAGTTGCTGACGTCATCATTGAATATTTCATCTTTATTGCAGAAACGTTTTGACTTTTGAGTAATTGAATGGTAGTTGAAGGCATTAATTGAGTTAAGAAGTTATTTGTTATATTGAATGTCATTTCATTCAAGTATTTATTGATGAAGTGATATTAATGCCATTTCTATATTGTAAACATTGACTTCGTCAACATTTACTTTCAAATTGCTCATATTGAATATAAGATAGTCACTGATTTATATGAGTTATTAACCATGATTGCACGTATTAGTTTCCTTGTTGTGTTGTCTCAAGCAGGTGCTCTTCTTTTCTTTGGTTATACTCTATTATTGGCTGTTTAGCCGGGGCTATCTGATTGGTGGTAATTTGTGAAGGGGAACCTCGTCTTTGAACTGTTTTCCTTTGCCCTTTCAAAACCCTAGGTTACCGGGGACGTCTCCCCTGGGCCTAGCCTCCCTAAATAGAAAGAACCTCCCCATTGTGGTGACATTAGGTGGGGAAGGTTCCTGTTTCGCCAGTTTGACCTACTACTCCTTAGCCTTTCTTGTTTCTACAAACTATGCGATAACATTTTGGCGCCGCTGCCGGGGAACATTGAGTCAATTCTCCTCAGAAGACACTCTTCGTTAAGCCTTGCCTCAGAGCCTTAACTTATAAGCTTACTTGGTGACTCCACTAGGGTGTTTTCCCTATTTCTTTGATAGTTTCAAGAAAACTATCTGGTGACTCCACTAATGACGAAGCCAACAATGAATTCACAATGAGATCCCAGGAATTAAAATCCTTAGACATGAGAAAAATCTTTGGATACCCACGACAAATGCCGCTAATAAAAGAAAGATGGATCCCTAGATTCACTGGTAGCGATGGGGAAAGAGCTGACTCTTACGTGAATAATTTTTATTATTATTTTGGACTCCATCCTGTCGATGATGATGCCGAAGATGTAGTGATGAAATGTTTTTCCACCACTCTTCACGGGAATGCTAAAAAATGGTATGATGATCTTCCTGATGCTAGCATCACCTCTATGAACCAGCTAGAAGAAGTCTTTCTCAAAGAATGGGGCATAAGATTGGGAGAAATCTCAGTACTGCTAACAAGATTCAAACATATAAAACAAGATGAGAATGAAACCCTATTTGACTTCCATAGTAGGTTTGAGGGCACTCTATGTCAGATTCCTAGAATCCATCATCATGAAGACAAGTATATTGTCCATCTCTATACCCATGCGATCCTGAAATACCTAGGATTTCCTCTCAGTAAAAAGGGCCCAAGGACGCTCGACGAAGCTTACAACATGGCTACAGGAATTGAACGAAACATCTTCTTATCCGAGATAAAAGACCTCTTCACCTCAGGTACTCTTAGTATAGAAAGTTTGTTTTCCCATGAAAACTTCATTGATGATTTCCAGGAAGAAGTGGAACAAACCATCATTCAACAGGGGATTGTTGAAGACATGGCTGAGGAGATGGAACCCAAACAAAATGATGAATTATCAACCTATGCCCCTCCCTCTGATGAAGCAATCCAAGAACCTGTTTCTCCTGCATGACAAAAGGATGATGAGGTTAGTTGCTTTCCTTTTCAGGATTCCAATAACACCTTGTTCCATGATTCAGGAAATGAAGGAGAAATGGAAGCCTTGAGCAAAATGAATATTACTTGTTGTACAATCAAAGACAAACTAGCGGTCCATGAGGATAAAAAAATAACCCATGCTGAAGATGCCAAAGTCCTCGAAGCCTCTGCACAAGAAGAAACAGTAAGTTGCCCTCCTCCCATAGTTTTTGATGATGCTTTACTTTATGATGAAGGAAGTGAGGAGGAGGAGAATGAAGTTTCAAATGTTTCAAACCCTGCATGTTATGACACAGATAGTGACATTGTTGATAACATTGATGAGTTCATACATGTTGGGAGACGTAGGTGGGATATAGTTGATTATGACCTGGATCCCATGTATGACACTAAGAGTCATTTCCAAGTGTGTCCCTTGCAATTATCACAACATATTACTTTTGACATATGGCAACAAGGAGATGAGATTTTTACCCGTACTTTTCAAAAAACCAAGGATGACCTAGTACTTTGTTTTCCTGATGAGTTTTAGTCTTACCTTTAGATTTTTGATGAGAACCCTTCTGAGCACTTGGATTCTCTCCATGAAGATGATTACCAACCGCCACTATGTTCAAATTTTAACACAAGTAAGAGCATTGTTTTCCTAAAAAATGATTCTCATGACTTCTCACTCCAACCACCTATTATTACTTTACCTTGCTTTTCCATTAAAGGTGTAGTTGGGAAGTATATTTTTATTGTTGAGTTTCCTCTCAGGCAGACCCTAGACTCCAAGGGTTGGTTGGATACTGCAAGTTTGTTATCTCAGTTTTTAAACTTTCCCTTGATAGTTTGCCAGTCGTCTGCTAGATCTTTTACCATCCCTTCCCATACCTCAGATTATGAGAACGTCCTAGGTAGCTAGTTTTCCAACCCTTTGAGTCAGTGTTCTGAATCTTGGAATTTTCATGACTCCTTCCTGAAGTGGGTTGAGTACTTTCCTCCAAGATTGACTTGGCATAATTTTATCCCTCCCACCCACCTCCATGAGTTAGACTTTGTGATTCCTGATGATATGATACATTTTCTAACGCATGTTATTTTTGTGCTTGACTTATCACTATTTTGGTTTATGATGAAGCATAAAGGAAGGTACCATGGGACGTTGCTGGATTGGATTCACTGGTTGTTTGACTACACCAACATCTAGCTAACAGGTTAGTACAGGTAAGTACTTCACTTTACATTCACATTTATGATTTCTTTATTTATATATCTATATGTATGCTGGGGTGGCATTGCCTCCCCATTTTCATTACCGTTGTCCCGATCGAGATTGAGTAGGTCTGTAGGTTTTTCTAGAGATTCTAAGGTTCTCGTGTGATCTGCGGTGAGCACATGTCCCCTAGTTGGAGCCAAATGTTATCCCCACTTTTTAGGGATAACTAGGAGATCATGTCTCGAGGCCCACATGTCCTAGACATGGAGTACCGTGAGCAGGATTGACTTGAGCATGGCCCTAGAGGGCCCATGATTATCTTCTTCCATCAGATTTGTCTTGTCAACAACAACAAAATCCATCACCATCGGCTTGGTCTTGTATCGGAAGAGGTTCTTGCTCCTTGAGGTAATTGTTCCAGCTATCATGGTATGTGTCACTTTTGATCATTGGAACCTTTAAATATATGCATCTGATTCCTTTTATCTCTAACAACTGCTTGGATCTTACATTCGACCACTTGACCATGTTTGGGGATATTTACAGGGTGCCCTAGCAAGCTTGTGCCCATAGGTCTTGGTTTTCCACAGGGGGGATCTCTAAAAAGCCATCGTCCACTCCCATCATAGCACCACTATTTAATCTTATCTCCCACTGATTTATCCCATTCCCCTTGTCCGAGCATTGGGTTGACCTATTTGTAGGATTTCAACTTATCTCGTGGGAAGAAGGGGTGAAAGGCCCAGAAGGTAAAAGTAGCTGGTAAAAGACAAAAGCCTAAAAATGAAACCTCAAGATGCTTTGCCCAGGGATCCCCGAGAAGGCAATAAAAGGCCTCTCAGCAAGAAATAAGAGGGACCTAGAAAATAACAAACAAGACCTAGTTAGAGGATAGGGGGTCTCATCATGAGCCAACCTATTAGGTTCATGGGTACCTAACAGTGTGACATTTCCACCATCTCATTACCACGCCAGGGAAATGACCTTTGGTTTCATGGCCATGGGAAAGGGTGTCTCATCACGAGCCAACCTTCTCATCTTTGTGAAAGTACTTGTGGGTAACACTGTCAGCTCTGGTCACCATGCCAAGGCAATGTCCTCTGGTTAGCCCTTAAATAAAAAGAAAAAGAAGAAGAAAAAGGAAACAAAAGAATAAATAAAGAAAAAGAATAAAGGCAAGAACGTGCTTAGAAAAAATGCATCCATGACAGGTACAACTCACCTTATACAAAGGCACCTACAGATAACATTATGCATCCTTGGCCCACATTGCACGCACATGTCTGGACATCCCCTAACCTCATCACCTCACTTACATGGCTTGGATGAAATCTTCCTGGAAACTTTCCTTTTCTTGTGGATACTAGCCCAATAGGACATCTTGTCTTTTTCTCCAATCTTGTATTGCAATTTTTTGTAATGTGTTTGAGCTATTGACTGATGTATCAGGGTTTTTATGCATATGTTTAATATTATTGATGATGAGATGTGATTAACATTGCTATGATCCCGGTGACTGATGAGCCCATGGAGGGCGTAGCGTTTGATGTGTAGGATCATGCCCGACGACAGGTACCATTTGGACCAATACACATGGGCAGATATGAGTTCAGACCTCCATGGGGTTGAAGAGCCCACCAGATGGATGCTGAGAGCCCATCAAGGGGTAGAGACAGGATGGACATGTATTGTGTCTTTTGCACCGAAGAGGAAGAGGACATTCTATCAGAGGCACTCATGCACGACTAGACCTAGGGGGAATGACCCCTTTTCAGTGGAACGCTAGCCTTGGAAGGCTTATGATGTCCCCATATGTACCATGAAATCATCCAACTTCATGGACACCTTTGGAGGCAGACTGGGCAGCAGTGGCCCGTGTGGCATGTTGGAGAGGGCCTTGGGGGGCTAACGTTTTGCTCCTGGATGTCTCATTTGCCCTAGAAAGGGCTGGCGCCTCCCTTGAAGGGGATTTTACTCTCTTTGAAGCTCAATTAGGGTTTTAATTTGAAAATTTAATGTAAAAACAATATTATTTTGGTATTATGGCCTTGTCGACCTTTTTATGACCTAAAAAGTAAAATTAGGTCATTGATACACTATATATTGAGGGTTTTGACTCTCATTTTATCATCATCTTTCACTTACCACTTGGTGAGGTCTAAAAATTACGCCGCATTTAGGTTATTGGCTGATTTGAGGAAGGCACAATGTTGAAGGAAGATATTTTTGGCATTCTATGGTGTTTTTCTTGAAGGAAGGTGTTACAACTAGGGTTTGCATGATTATTTTCTTGATGATTTGTAAGTAGTTTTCTACAAAACTTCTTGATTGAATGGTGGTAATTTAATTTCTTACATCTATTTATAAATATTGTTGAATCAAAACCTTAGGGGACAAACACACAAGTAGGTCGTTGTCTCATGTCCACTGATAGAAAAAATTTTAGCCATTGAAGAAGAAGAAGAGAGCCTAGCCATAAGTATACTCCTTTTTCTTCTTCCCTTAAGCTAGCCGTACCTTTTGACTTCAAGAGGAAGAGGACGTCTGAGGCCTAGGTTATCTACACCTATGGTCGTTTTCTTTTAGGTTTTGATGAAAGAGCCTTGCCTTAGCAACACTCTCCCTCTTTAAACCCTCTTGTCTTGACTTTGCTTTTCATTGAGCTAGCTGTTTGCCAGGAAGGAGGAGAGAGAATGAGGCCTTGCTTTAGCAACACCAGAGCGAGCCTCTCTCCCCTAGGGTTATGATTTTGGAGGCCTGCTTTAGCAACACTTCAAAACTTATCCCTCTAGTCCTTTAAAATCTCATCTCCTTCAACTTTTGAGTTGTTTACCTATGACTCCATTAACCCTAAGGCACTGATCTAAGATGTCTAGCGTTGAAGTAGAATTGGATCCAAACACTCTCTAACCTCTTGAAATTGAAACCCTACTACACTAACCCTAGCCTAGACTAACTTACTAACCCTAATTTGCTGACGTCATCATTGAATATTTCATCTTTATTGCAACAACTTTTTGAGTTTTGAGTAATTGAATGATAGTTGAAGGCATTAATTGAGTTAAGAAGTTATTTGTTATATTGAATGCCGTTTCATTCAAGTATTTATTGATGAAGTGATATTAATGCCATTTCTATCTTGTAAACATTGACTTTGTCAACATTTACTTTTAAATTGCTCATATTGAATACAAGATAGTCACTGATTTATATGAGGTATTAACCAAGATTGCACGTGTTAGTTTCCTTGTTGTGTTGTCTCAAGCATGTGCTCTTCTTTTCTTTGGTTATACTCTTTTATTGGTTGTTTATCTAGGACTATCTGATTGGCGGTAATATGTGAAGGGGAACCTCATGTTTCAACTGTTAGCCTTTTCCCTTTCAAAACCCCAGGTTACCGGGGATGTCTCCCCTGGGCCTAGCCTCCCTAAATAGAAAGAACCTCCCCATTGTGGTGACATTGGGTGGGGAAGGTTCCTGTTTTTCCAGTTTTACCTACTACTCCTTAGCCTTTCTTGTGTCTACAAACTGTGTGATATCATTTTGGCGCCGCTACCAGGGAACACTGAGTTAATTCTCCTCAGACGACACTTTTCAGTAAGCCTTGCCTCACAGCCTTTTCTTACAAGCTTACCTGGCGACTCCACTAGGGTGTTTTCCCCATTTCTTTAATAGTTTCAAGAAAACTATTTGGTGAATCCACTGATGACGAAGCCAAAAATGACTTCACAATGGGATCCCAGGAATTACAAGCCTTTAGACATGAGAAAAATCCCTGGATACCCACAACAAATGCCCCCGATAAAAGAAAGATGGCTCGCTAGATTCACTGGTAGCGATGGGAAAAGAGCTGACTCTCACGTGAATAATTTTTATTCTTATTTTGGACTCCATCCTGTCGATGATGATGCTGAAGATGTAGTGATGAAATTTTTTGCCACCACTCTTCAAGAGAATGCTAAAAAATGGTATGATGATCTTCCCGATGCTAGCATCACCTCTATGAACCAGCTAGAAGAAGTCTATCTCAAAGAATGCAGCATAAGATTGGGAGACATCTCAGTACTGCTAACAAGATTCAAACATATAAAACAAGCTGAGAGTGAAACCCTATTTGACTTCCAGAGTAGGTTTGAGGGCACTCTATGTCAGATTGCTAGAAGCCATCATCCTAAAGAAAAGTATATTGTCCATCTCTATACCCATGCGATCTTGAAACACTTAGGCTAGCCTCTCAGTAAAAAGGGCCCAAGGACTCTCGATGAAGCTTACAACATAGCTACATGAATTGAAAGAAACATCTCCTTATCCGGGATAAAATACCTCTTCACCTCATGTACTCTTAGTATGGAAAGTTTGTTTTCCCATGAAAACTTCATTGATGATTTCCAGGAAGAAGCGAAACAAACCATCATTCAATAGGGGATTGTTGAAGACATGGCTGAGGAGATGGAACCCAAACAAAATGATGAAGTATCAACCTATGCCCCTCCCTCTGATGAAGCAATCCAGGAGCCTGTTTCTCCTGCACGACAAAAGGATGATGAGGTTAGTTGCTTTCCTTTTCAGGATTCTAATAACACCTTATTCCATGATTCAGGAAATGAAGGAGAAATGGAAGCCTTGAACAAAATGAATATTCCTTGTTGTACAATCAAATTCAAAGAAGTGGTCCATGAGGATAAAAAAATAACCCATGTTGAAGACGCTAAAGTCCTCGAAGCCCCTGCACAAGAAGAAACGATAAGTTTCCCTCCTCCCCTAGTTTTTGATGATGCTTTACTTTATGATGAAGGAAGTGAGGAGGAGGAGAATGAATTTTCAAATGTTTCAAACCCTGCATGTTATGACACATATAGTGACATTGTTGATAACATTGATGAGTTCATACATGTTGGGAGATGTAGGTGGGATATAGTTGGTTATGACCTGGATCCCATCTATGACACTAAGAGTCATTTCCAAGTGTTTCCCTTGCAATTATCACATCAGATTACTTTTGACCAATGGCAACAAGGAGATGATATTTTTACCCATAATTTTCAAAAAACCAAGGATGACCTAGTACCTTGTTTTCCTGATGATTTTCAATCTTGCCTTGAGATTTTTGATGAGTACCCTTCTGAGCACTTTGATTCTCTCCATGAAGATGATTACCAACCACCATTGTGCTCGGATTTTAACACAATTAAGAGAATTGTTTGCCTAAAAAAGGATTCTCATGACTTCTCACTCCAGCCACCTGTTATTAATTTACCTTGCTTTTCCATTAAAGGTGTAGTTGGGAAGTATATTTTTATTGTTGAGTTTCCTCTTAGGAAAACCCTAGACTCCAAGGGTTGGTTGGATAGTGCAATTTTTTTTTATCTCAATTTTTCAACTTTCCCTTGATAGTTTGCCAGTCGTCTGCTAGATCTTTGTCAATCCCTTCCCAGACCTCAAAGTATGAGAACGTCCTAGGTAGCCAGTTTTCCGACCCTTTGAGTCAGTGTTCTGAACCTTGGAATTTTCATGAACCCTTCCTGAAGTGGGTTGAGTACTTTCCTCCAAGATTGAATTGGCATAATTTTATCCTTCCCATCTGCCTCCATGAGTTAGACTTTGTGATTCCCGATGATCTGATACATGTTCTAACCCATGTTATTTTTGTGCTTGACTTATCATTACTTTTGTTTATGATGAAGCACAAAGGTAGGTACCATGGGACATTGCTGGATTGGATTCACTGGTTGTTTGACTACACCAACATCTAGATAATAGGTAAGTACAGGTAAGTACTTCACTTTACATTCACATTTATGATTGCTTTATTTATATATCTATATGTATGCTAGGGTGGCATTACCACCCCATTTTCGTTACTGATGTCCCTATCGAGATTGAGTAGGTCTGCAGGTTGTTCTAGAGATGTCGAGGTTCTCATGCGCTCTACGGTGAGCACTTGTTCCTGAGTTGGAGCCAGATGTTATCACTGCCTTTTAGGGATAACTAGGAGATCATGTCTCGAGGCCCAAGTGTCCTAGAAATGGAGTACTGAGAGCAAGATTGGCCTGAGCATGGCCCTGGAGGGCCCATGATTTTATTCTTCTATTAGATTTGTCTTGTCAGCAGCAACAACATCCATCACCATCGACTTGGTCTTGTATTGGAAGAGGTTCTTGCTCCATGAGGTAATTGGTCCAGGTATCATGGTATGTGTCACTTTTGATCATTGAAACCTTTAAATATATGCATTTGATTCCTTTTATCTCTAACAACTTATTGGATCTTACATTAGCCCGCTTCACAATGTTTGGGGAGATTGACAGGGTGCCCTAGCAAGCTTCTTCCCATAGGTCTTGGTTTTCCACTGGGGGGATTTCTGAAAAGCCATCATCTGCTCCCATCATAGCACCACTATTTAATCTTATCTCCCACTCATTTATCCCATTCCCCTTGTCTGGGCATTGGGTTGATCTATTTGTAGGATTGCACCTTATCTCATGGGAAGAAGGGGATAAAGGCCCAGAAGGTAAAAGCAACTGGTAAAAGACAAAAGCCTAAAAATGAAACCTCAAGATGCTTCACCCAGGGATCCCCAAGAAGGAAATAAAAGGCCTCTTAGCAAGAAACAAGAGGGACCCAAAAAATAACAAACAATACCCAGTCAGAGGATAGGGGCTCACATAATGAGCCAACCTATTAGGTTCATGGGTACCTAACAATATGACATTGCCACCATCTGGTTACCATGCCAAGGCAGTGACCTTTGGTTGCATGGCCAAGGGAAAGGGGGTCTCATCACGAGCCAACCTTCTCATCTCTGTGAAAGTACTTATGGGTAACACAGTCAGCTCTGGTCACCATGCCAAGGCAGTGTCCTCTGGTTAACCCTTAAATAAAAAGAAAAAGAAGAAGAAAAAGAAAATAAAAGAATAAAGCAAGAAAAAGAATAAAGGCAAGAACAGGCTTGGAAAAAATGCATCCATGACAGGTACAACTTTCCTTCTACAAAGGCACCCACATATAACATTATGCATCCTTGGCCCACACTGCACCCACATGTTTGGACATCCCCTAGCCTCATCACCTCACTTACATGGTTTGGATGAAATCTTCCTGGAAACTTTCCTTTTCTTGTGGATACTAGCCCAATAGGATGTCTTGCCTTTTTGTCCAATCTTGTATTGAAGGTTTTTGTAATGTCTTTGAGCTATTGACTGATGTATCAAGGTTTTTATGTATGTGTTTAATAATATTGATGATGAGATGTGATTAACATTTCTATGATCCCGGTGACTGATGAGCCAATGGAGGGCATAACTTTTGCTGTGCAGGACCATGCTCGATGGATAGGTACCATTTGGACCGGTACACATGGGGAGACGACTAGTTCAGACCTCCATGGGGATGAAGAGCCCACCAGATGGATGTTGAGACCCCATCGGGGGGTAGAGACAGGATGTACATGGATCAAGGCTTTTGCATCGAAGAGGAAGAGGACGTTCCATAAGAGGAACTCCGACACGACTAGACCTAGGGGGGATGACCCCTTTTCAGTGGAATGGTAGCCTTGGAAGGCTTAGGATGTCCCCATCTTTACCATGACATCATTGAGCTTCATGGACACCGTTGGAGGCAGACTGGGAAGCAGTGGCACGCGTGGCATGTTGGAGAGATCCCTGGGGTGCTAATGTTTTGCTCCTGGATGTCTCATTGGCCCTAGAAAGGGATAACACCTCCCTTGAAGAGGATTTTACTCTCTTTGCAACTCTATCAGGGTTTTAATTTGACAATTTAATGTAAAAACAATATTATTTTGGTATTATGGCCTTGTCATCCTTTTTATGACCTAAAAAGTAAAATTAGGTCATTGATACACTATATATTGAGGGTTTTGACTCTCATTTTATCATCATCTTTCACTCACCACTTGGTGAGGTCTGAAATTTCTGCCCCATTTGGGTTATTGGCTGATTTGAGGAAGGCGCACTTGTTGAAGGATAAGATTTTTGGCATTCTATGGTGTTTTTCTTGAAGGAAGGTGTTACAACTAGGGTTTGCATGATTATTTTCTTGATGATTTGTAAGTATTTTTCTGCAAACTTTCTTGATTGAATGGTTGTAGTTTAATTTATTGCATCTATTTATAAATATTTTTGAATCAAAACCCTAGGGGACAAACACACAAGTAGTTCATTGTCTCATGTCCCCTGATAGAAAACTTTTAGCCATTGAAGAAGAAGAAGAGAGCCTAGCCATAGCTACACTCCTTTTTCTTCTTCCCTTAAGCTAGCCGTACCTTTTGACTTCAAGAGGAAGAAGACGTCCCAGGCCTAGGTTATCTACACCTAGGGCTGTTTTCTTTTAGGGTTTGATGAAAGAGCCTTGCCTTAACAACACTCTCCCTCTTTAAACCCTCTTGTCTCGACTTTGCTTTTCATTGAGCTAGCCGTTTGCCAGGAAGGAGGAGAGAGAAAGAGGCCTTGCTTTAGCAACACCAGAGCGAGCTTCTCTCCCCTAGGGTTATGATTTTGGAGCCCTGCTTTAGCAGCACTTCAAAACTTATCCCTCTAGTCCTTTAAAATCTCATCTCCTTCAACTTTTGCGTTCTTCACCTATGACTCCATTAACCCTAAGGCACTGATCTAAAACCTCCACCGTTGAAGTAGAATTGGATCCAAACACGCTCAAACCTCTTGAAATTGAAAGCCTAACTACACTAACCCTAGCCTAGACTAACTTACTAACCCTAAGCTCCTGATGTCATCATTGACTATTTCATCTTTATTGCAACAACGTTTTGACTTTTGAGTAATTGAATGGTAGTTGAAGGCATTTATTGAGTTAAGAAGTTATTTGTTATATTGAATGTCATTTCATTCAAGTATTTATTGATGAAGTGATATTAATGCTATTTCTATCTTGTAAACATTGACTTCGTCAACATTTACTTTCAAATTGCTCATATTGAATATAAGATTGTCACTGATTTATATGAGGTATTAACCAAGATTGCACGTATTAGTTTCCTTGTTGTGTTGTCTCAAGCAGGTGCTCTTCTTTTCTTTGGTTATACTCTATTATTGGCTGTTTAGCGGGGACTATCTGATTGGTGATAATCTGTGAAGGGGAACTTCGTCTTTGAACTGTTATCTTTTTCCCTTTCAAAACCCTAGGTTACCGGGGACGTCTCCCCTGGGCCTAGCCTCCCTAAATAGAAAGAACCTCCCCATTGTGGTGACATTGGGTGGGGAAGGTTCCTGTTTCGCCAGTTTGACCTACTACTGCTTAGCCTTTCTTGTGTCTACAAATTGTGCGATAACACGGTGGTATGTATAACGTCACATGACTCCTCACGGTTAGAGAGTTATGACCATGTGAAGTTGGAGAACCCAGGTTTGGGTAATGGACCCAATTTTGTTTGATGGATAACAATATGATTTTTTCTATATTTGAAGGTAATACTATTCTATATGGATAGTACATGTCATTCCATTTCTGGTGGTATGTGCAATGTCACATAAATCCTTACAGTTTTAGAGTTATGGCCTTACGAATTTGGAGTACCCTCATATGTCATCTAGAAGCCCCAAAACGTCAAAGTAGTCAAAGTGGTTTAAGAGATTTTAAAAGGTAAATAATAAAGTGAAGTCATGAGTGTATTATAATTCAAAGCGAATACAAAATAAATTATTTCAACAATAAATATCATGGAGAAATTAGAAGTGGGTTAAACCTAAAATAAGGAAAGTGGGCCAAGTGACCTAGAAGATCTTTTTAAGGAAGCTACTTGGAGAGTATAAATAAGAGGAAAGGCTCTCTCATTTTAATTACACTTGAGAATATTGAATATCTATAGGTGTCTGAGGTAACCAAGGATATCTAAGCCAAATTTCTGAGGGAAGGTGAAGAAAAGAAGGCCGAAATGCAAGGAAGGATAAATTATTTTGATGGTACTTTCTAAGGTATGTTATTTACAGGTCATCTCACCATTTTCACTATAAATTTTTTTCTATAATGATTCAGACTGTGAAATTTCTATTCCATTGAGAAAACACACCCAAGTATTTGTGGTAAAAAATTCAGCTTGTGGGTCGTTTTATTTTGGGATTTACGCTCCGTGGAAAATAGGGTTTGTGGCTAGTCTTGAAACTAGTCAAAAACAGGTGTTTCAGGTAAAAATGTCATAATGTCTTCATAATAGATCCAAATTTAGTGAGACCAAATGTGTTGGTTAGGGTATAGTCAGTAGTATTTTGTGTAATATTTTTATATCAATTCAACAAATATTTCGTGCAGGGCACGCTCTGCAAGGTCTCTCTCTAGAATAAGCCAAAATTCAGCAAGGTATGCCATTTTTTCTATAAATCATTTTATTAGAGGTTCCAAGTAGTGACACCTGGAGGAATTGCATAAAAAACACTGAAGAACATTGTGTATCAGTTTAATATCTTTATACATTACAGGTTCAAAGTTATGATTACTTCAAATTAGGGTTGTTCACTAATCCAAAACTAGGCATGTGAGACTAAAGAAAAGTTTGATGAAAATGCTAGTCTCTTGTTGTTAGAGTTAAGGAAGGTTTGCAGGAATGTGATCATATACACTAGGTCTATTACAGAGCTACAAATTAGATTTGGATGATGAAATTGATGAGGGCTTTTGGTTGAGGTACATGGTTGAGACAAGTAGTTGATGAGTTGGAACATACATGAGGTGTATAGTTGATGATGTTGGTACATATTGATGAGTAGTTTACACATGATTGGTACATACTTGTTACATGGTTGTATGCACTTGTTTATGGTACAGGTTGATTACAGGTTGTTTGGTATAGGTTGGTGCATGGTTGATGCACTTGTTTATGGTATAAGTTGATTACAGGTTGAGGTACAGGTTGATGCATGGTTGATGCATGGTTCAGATTTATTGGTACAGGTTTATAGTGGTATATCTCACAGTGATAGTGTGATAGTGGCTCCATCATTCTACTTCTACTTTAGGGTGGAAGGATGGGGCAAGGACAGGTGGTTGTAGCCATCTTTCGGTTGTAGCCAGAGAACATAGGGGGTTGTAGCCTCCTTCTGGTTGTAGCCAGAGAATTGGGGATTTGGAGCTTACCTCAGGTTGTAGAATGAGAAATTAGGGGGTTGGAGCCTCCTTCCAGTTGCAGCTAGAAAACAAAGAAAGTTGGTGCTTCCAATGAATGTAATTCTTCAAGACATATAAGAAAAAAACATTTCGTGGTTTTCTCTCGATTTGGGTTTCCACGTAAAACACTGGTGTACTGTGTATGTGTGTGATTTTTTATTTCTCACTGCTCATTATTGGATAATAATTCTACATTGATATAACATTTAAAGAAAAAAGATTATAATTATGCTATTACTGATTCACCGCCCCCCCTCTCAGTAATCCAACAATTGGTATCAGAGAAGGTTCCTTCAGAAAACAATTTAACCACTGAAAGGTAGATCATGGAGAGTACCAACTCGTATAAAAATGGAATACCACAGTTTGATGGACATACGTATGCTTTTTGAAGCATAAGGATGAAGACATATATACAAGCATAGGGATTTCAAGTTTGACAATCAATTGTAAATGGATACACAACACCAACAATTCCACCAACAAATGACAAAGCAATGAAACTCGGTGAGAATAATTCCAAAGCCAAAAATGCACTTTTGAATGGTCTCAGTGATACGATATTCACCAAAGTTGCACATTGTAAATATGCTAAAGAGATTTGGGACAAGCTTCAAAATATTTATGAAGGAGATTCAAAAGTCAAAGCAACAAAGCTTCAAACTTACAGAGGTCAGTTCGAACAGCTAAAAATGAAGGAAGATGAAGATATCGTAGCCTACTTCTTACGAGTCGATGAAACAATGAATGCAATCATAGGATTGGGAAAAGAAATCGAAGAATCTATAATTGTTCAAAAGGTACTAAGATCTCTTCGTATGAGATTCAACCCTAAGATATCAGGACTAGAAGAAAGATTGGATATAAACTCAATAAGCATGGACAAACTGCATGGAATCTTCACAACATATGAGATGAGAATTGAACAGGAAAATCCAGAAGTAAAAGAAGCAACCTTCAAAGCATCCAAAAGATCAAAGCAAAATAAAAAGTAACAAGAAGAATATAGCAGCAACAACGATGTCTCAGAAGATGATGAATAAGTAGCCAACTTTGTCAAAAGACTAAACAAGGGAACCAACAATAGGTATAGAGGTAAGCTTCCTTTAATTTGTTTCAATTGTGATGGTATTGGTTATTTTGCTAACAAATGTCCTCATAAGAAAAAGAGAAATGATGAAGGTTACTCAAAAGGAAGACAAACATATAAAGGTAAAAGAACTACTAATAAAGTTTTCAAGAAAAGATTTTGCACCAAAGAAGACATCTCATCATCAGATGAAGATGAAGTCAGTGACAGTGAAACAGGGAGAGTTCTATTCATAGTAGTAGAAGACTCTGATAAAGAAGACTCCGAAGAAGAATATGAACAAGCATATGAAGAAGAAATTGAAGAGGCAGAAGTTGA
>JZKD02S2266699.1:20651-31627 GCA_000966675.3 Picea glauca | reverse complement strand
TATATATATATATATATATTATAAGTAAAAAAGATGGGGCAGTCCAGCGGACGATTTGTATATTTGCAGAAATCTGGGTGTTTTATGCAAGTCGTGGAACAATGGAAGGGAAATTTTGAGCTCGCCTTTCCATGAACCCGCAATCGAAAAGGTGGGTAAGTATGGAATAGGAAAATGGTCGGTTAGACTCATTTTCACTAATATATTGAAATTTGTAATAGATATCCCATTACCTGGAAAGATCTTTTCTGCATCTATATTGCGAAATTATGGGTGTTGTTTGCAAGTCGCGGAACAATGCAAGGGCAATCTTGAACTTTCCTGCCCGGTAAGCCACAAGAGAAAAATTCAGTAAGTATTTGTAATAGATATCCCATTACCTAGCAAGATATTTTATGCATGTTTTTGTACAAGTTGTGTAGGAACAATTATTATGACTGTCTCCTCAAGGCATGGTGAGTTGTTAGCATTAAACCTCAGTTATTTCATACTTGGTAATAAGTGCAAAGGGCGCGCGCACAGGAAACAATGATTAGGAATTGGATATTTCTTGAAACCGTCAACCCGACGATCCACGAAAAAAATTCGAAGAAATGGAGAAGTATGGAAAGAAGAAGGATGGGCTTCAAAATGGGGTGACAAAAATTCCACAGGAGACATGAGGACCCGACGGTAAAACTATATGTCTCGAAAGTTTTCAGTGAAAAAAGTGTACCACGGAAGATGGGATGATAGGTAGATTGTAATACTAAAGATGATATGATGTGATTCCGTTTGTAAAATTGTATATTGTGGAAGTTAGGGTGTTGTTTGCAGGTCATGAAACAATAGGATTGGAATCTAGAGCAGGCCTACCCGAGAATCTGTGGTCAGAGAAGTGGTTGGGTATGGAATGGGGAAGCGGTCGGTCAGTTTCGCGATATAAAAGCATGAGTGAAAATGTGGACTCCCGAGTGTTCCAACCCGCGTATCTAGACATTTTCAGAAAAACAACTAAGTAACAAGAAATATAAAGTACAGGGAAAAGAGAAACGAGAATTTGGTTAAGTATAGAAGACAAAAAATAAGGTTTAATATATTCACATATGTAATAGATATCTCATTTCCTAGAAATATCTTTTCTGTATGTTTATGGATAAGTTATATACTTATTTCATATACTTGGAAAGAAGTGCAAAGGTGGCAGGCACATAAAATAATGACTAGGAATTGGAAACTATCTAAACCCGCCAACTCGATGATCCGCGAAAGAGATTTCAAGAAATCATCGTGGAAAGCAGTCGTACGAGATTCAAAATAGGCTAACAAGGGTTCTCGAGGAGATGTGAGGCCCCAACAGTCAAATTGTATTGATCGAAACTTTTGAGTGCAAACTGTGTAACACGGAAGAGGGGATGATGTAGGAATCCAGAAATCAATTTGTATATCACAAACGTCAGGGGGGCATTTGCAGGTCAAGGAACACTGGAATTGCACTCCACCTGTCCAAGANTGGGTGTTTTATGCAAGTCGTGGAACAATGGAAGGGAAATTTTGAGCTCGCCTTTCCATGAACCCGCAATCGAAAAGGTGGGTAAGTATGGAATAGGAAAATGGTTGGTTAGACTCATTTTCACTAATATATTGAAATTTGTAATAGATATCCCATTACCTAGAAAGATCTTTTCTGCATATATATCGCGGAATTATGGGTGTTGTTTGCAGGTCACGGAACAATGCAAGGGCAATCTTGAACTTGCCTGCCCAGTAAGCCACAAGAGAAAAAGTCAGTAAGTATTTGTAATAGATATCCCATTACCTAGCAAGATATTTTATGCATGTTTTTGTACAAGTTGTGTAGGAACAATTATTATGACTGTCTCCTCAAGGCATGGTGAGTTGTTAGCATTAAACCTCAGTTATTTCATACTTGGTAATAAGTGCAAAGGGCGAGGGCACAGGAAACAATGATTAGGAATTGGATATTTCTTGAAACCGTCAACCCGACGATCCACGAAAAAAATTCAAAGAAATGGCGAAGTATGGAAAGAAGAAGGATGGGCTTCAAAATGGGGTGACAACAATTCCACAGGAGACATGAGGACCTGACGGTAAAACTATATGTCTTGAAAGTTTTCAGTGAAAAATGTGTACCATGGAAGATGGGATGATAGGTAGATTGTAATACTAAAGATGATATGATGTGATTCCGTTTGTAAAATTGTATATTGTGGAAGTCAGGGTGTTGTTTGCAGGTCATGAAACAATAGGATTGGAATCTAGAGAAGGCCTACTCGAGAATCCGTGGTCAGAGAAGTGGTTGGGTATGGAATGGGGAAGCGGTCGGTCAGTGTCGCGATATAAAAGCATGAGTGCAAATGTGGACTCGCGAGTGTTCCAACCCGCGTATCTAGACATTTTCAAAAAAACAACTAAGCAACAAGAAAGATAAAGTACAAGGAAAAGAGAAACGAGAATTTGGTTAAATATAGAAGACAAAAAAGAAGGTTTAATATATTCACATATGTAATAGATATCTCATTTCCTAGAAATATCTTTTCTGTATGTTTCTGGATAAGTTATATACTTATTGCATATACTTGGAAAGAAGTGCAAAGGTGGCAGGCACAGAAAATAATGACTAGGAATTGGAAACTATCTAAACCCGCCAACTCAATGATCCGCGAAAGAGATTTCAAGAAGTCGTCATGGAAAGCAGTCGTACGAGCTTCAAAATAGGCTGACAAGGGTTCTCGAGGAGACGTGAGGCCCCAACAGTCAAATTTTATTGATCTAAACTTTTGAGTGCAAACTGTGTAACACAGAAGAGGGGATGATGTAGGAGTCCGAAAATCAATTTGTATATCACAAATGTCAGGGGGGTGTTTGCAGGTCAAGGAACACTGGAATTTCACTCCACCTGTCCAAGAACCCGCAAGAGAAAAATTTGGGTAAGTATGGAATTGGAGGCTAAAGCGAGATTCCAAGAAATGGCAAAATATGGAAATTGGACGCAGGGGATTCAAAATGGGGTAACAATAGTTCCCCAAGAGACATGAGGACCTGAAGGTCAAATTGCAGGTCTCATATATTTCGTGTGAAAACTGTGTATCACGGAAGAGGGTATGATGTGGGAGTGCGATAGTAAATTTGTTTATCGCAAAGGTCCGGGTAATGTCTGCAGGTCACAGAACAATGGAAATGCAATATAGAGCCCACCTGCCCGGGAATCCACGATCTGAAAAGTGGCTAGGCATCAAATAGCTAGTAGTCAGTCGGAGTCGCGATATAAAATCATGAGTGAAAATGTGAATCTGTGAATCCACCAACATGCGCATTGAGACATTTTCAGAAAATCGACTAAGTAACCAGAAAGAGAGAGTAGAGGGGAAAAAGAAACAAGAATTTGGTTAAGTATAGAAGAGGGAAAATAAGGTCCAATATATGCAAATATGCAATAGGTATTTTATTTCTTGGCAAGATATTTTCTGTATGTTCATGGAGAAGTTGTATACATATTGCATATACTTGGAAAGAAGTCTGAAGGTAGCGGGAACATGAAACAACCACTATAAATTGAAAATTTCCTGAACTTGCGAACTCGACGATTCGCGAAAGAGATGTCAAGAAATGGTCAAGTGTGGAAAGCAACCAGATGGGCTTCAAAATAGGGTGACAAGGGTTCTCGAGGAGACCTGAGGCCCTGACTGTGAAATTTTATATATCAGATTGTTTCAATGCAAAATGTGTAACACGAAAGAGGGGATGATGTGGGAGTACAAAAGTAAATCTGCATATCACAGAAGATGGAGTGTTCTTTGCAAATCACAGAACAATGAAAGTGGAATTTAGAGAAAGGGGAAGCACTCGATCGGAATCGTGATATAAAAGCATGGATGAAAATGTGAATGCGTGAATCCAAACAACATGCGCAACAAGACATTTTCGGAAAAAAAATGACTAAGTAACCAGAAAGAGAAACTACAGGGGATAAAAGAGTGGGAAAATAGAAAGGCAGAGGACAATTTTTCGTAAGTGGGAATTGGTTTCAAACAAGCCCCATTGTTTCAAAACCATCATTTTCTAGTAATTGTGAGCAAATGCTTTGTTGAAGATTAGATTTTATTGCAACTAGTGGGAGTAATTGTGTTCTTGATACATTCTTCCATGACTTTAACATATTAACTTAAGTATTAAACTTCTTGCATGATGGGTTGTTAACATTAAATCTTAATAATTGCATGTCTAGAAATAAGAATGACGATCTTGAATTTTAATATTGTAGTTGATTTCATAGGCCCATTTGACTACAACCACCATATTTCTTTTTTTTTTTCCCTTTTATTAATTCACGAACAAGAAATTTGGTAATTTCAATAATAAAGTAAAAAAATCTCAAATAGAGACCAGGGGATGGACAACTAATAAAATTTTCCCTTTTGAACTAAAGGAATCAAGCAAGAGAAAGGGAAATAAGAAATCGTTTTCTTAGCAAGGATGAGATGAAAACAAAATTTCTATGGTGGGGCCCAGACTGCAACATTTTTTTTTTCCTTTTATTAATTCGCGAACAAGAAATTTAGTAATTTCATTAATAAAGTAAAAAATGCTCAAATAGAGGCCATGGGATGGACAACTAATAAAATGTTCCCTTTCAGACTATAGGAATCAAGCAAACGAAAGGGAAATAAGAAATCGTTTGCTTAGCAAGGATGAGATGAAAACAAAATTTCTATGGATAGGTCTAGACTACAATATTGTAATTTGGTCTTGCTATATTCTATCTGCATTACGAATAGAATTGAATGTTGGTTTGAAACTGTCTAAAATTCATTTTTGTTTCCATAAAATCTTGATGAATGGACACAATGCATTGCCATATAATTGTTAAATGCTCCATTTTATATCAAATTACTTAAGAAAATACAATATCGAATAAATACAAAACTATCGAACCATGCCAATGAGAAGAGGTGCTAAATTAAGAAAAGAAGAAGCAACCAAGACTCCAAGGAAAATTTTTCAATAGTGAATCCATTAAAAAAAAAGAATATTGGGCACTACATATCTATACATAGAAATTTGTCCGAGTTCTTTGGGCCAAAACATTGAACATATTTTCCATAAACACGGGCACAGGATCTGCAACATGTAGAAGCCATCGAGATGCTCTTCAACATGCATACAAAATTGATTACCATGCTTTTTTTTAGGAAATCCTTGCAGTATTCTCCTCGGAGGGTCAACGTTTGGTGCCCCGATCTCAATATCTTGCAAAAGACCTGAGGCGACAAAGAAACAAGAGAGTGATTATGTGTTGGAATAAATCCTTGGTTTGAAGCAGATGAACAACATTCCTACTGTAAATTGATAGTTCTCACAAGATTCCCATGAGGAAGAAGATGAAAAAAGTTGCAGGGAAAATGAAAGAGCCCAAAACTGAAAGTTAGGACACACCAAGAAACCACCTCCTCACAGTCGAAAACTTCAGGGACACAGGTTGCACGAGCAATTCCATAGGCCCAAATTACTCCATTATGGGTGGAAGGATATGAGCAGTAGGAATATGAATTACACCAATGGGAGTTATGGTCACAATCCCCTAAGATGTTAATTGTATATCTAAAGAACAGGAGAGTGGTCCTGCAATTAAATAATTTTTTGGCTTGAAATATATCTATGGGAGCATCAATAGATCATTTTCTTACAGTGAAATACTCTCACCCAGAACAGACTAATTTGGACCTCTGGAATTCCTACTTTCGATCTGCAAAGCGGCTATTGCGTTCAATGTCGGTTTCTTTTCTGAAACCCCTTCTTTTGGTGTTGTCAGGGCCTCCATCGTCGAGCCAGGAAGTGTCGCTTGTTATGGTTGATTTCAATTTGGGAACAGGAGTGGGAACAATGTCTGCATTTCCATCATCGATTTTCATATCATCGTCCATCATATCATCTTCTTCCATCTCAAAAATGATTGCATCAACCTCTGCGCCAGCCATCAATGCAGGCGGGCAGGTTGTCTAAGTAGGTAGGGTTGTCTTGGAATTCTTTGGCTTGAAATATATATATCGTTGCGCTAAAGGACCATCTCCTTTTTTGCTCCTGGGTAGAGGGAGATGAGTAGTAATAATATGCCCTGGAATAGTGGAACCTCTGGCCATCATGCTCGAAAGTGTTTACTGTATCTAGACAGAACTGTTGTGGAACAACTACCATAAGTTAACGAGAATTTCCATTTTCTCTAGATGATGTTTGCAATGAAAGTTGGGGAGGGATAATATAAACCTCCAAAAATCTTGGTTTAATGCATATCAATGGAAGATCTCCTCAATCCTTTTGCTGATCAATGAAAATCTCCAGGGTTCATGCGTAATGATTTGTTACCATTAAATCTTACTAATTTCATATTTGGAAAAAACGTGTGAAGGTGGTGGTGACAGTGAAAAGCGATTAAGAATTAGAGATTTCATAAAGGTGCCAACCAGTCGATGCACGAAAGAGATTGCATCATGCTTGAAATGAATACTTGGAAAGGATAGCACTCTTCTCCGCAAATATTAGTTTAATTCATATTAATGACAGATATTCTCCAGCCTTCCAGACATTAATGACAATCTTAACGGTTCCTACATAATGAGATACTAGCATTAAAGATTAATAATTGCATATCTAGAAATAAGTACAAAGGTGGAAGGGATGGTGAAGAGAGACTAAGTATTGTACATTTCGTCCACCCGCCAACCCGCAAAACAGATTCCAAGAAATGGCCAAGTATGGAAAGCAGTCGAGCGGGCTTCAAAAACAAGGTCACGAGATATACTCAGGAGACGTGAGGGGCCGATGGTCAAACTATATGTGAGAATGACACATTTTGGCCGTCAATTTGTATATTACGGAATTTTGGGTGTTGTTTGTAGGTAGTGGAACAATGGAAGCACAATGTTGAGCAAGCCTGGGCAAGAACTGACAATGGTAATAGTGGCCAAGTATGCAATGGGAAAGTGATTGGTCAGACTCGTGATATAAAATCATTATACATACTTGGAACAAGGAATATTGACGGTCTTGAAAATAGGGCCACAAGGTCTACTCAGGAGATGTGAGGGCCTGATGGTCAAATTGTATCTACCCCAACTGTTGCATTCAAAATGCGTAACACGGAACATGAGATAATGACGTATTTCGAGGGTCAATTTGTATATTGCGAAACTTTGGGTGTTGTATATAAAAGAATGACACATTCAGAAAAAGGACACATTTGGAAAAAGGACCAAGTAAACATAAATCAAAAGGAAACGAGATAAAGGGGAATTTGTTTGTTATTTTGTAGATCGCATAAGTCTGGGTGTTGTTTGTAGGCGACAAAACAATGGAAACACAATGTTGAACCTGCCTATCTAGGAACCCGCGATCCAAAAAGTTTGTTCAATATGAAACGGGGAAGCGGTCGATCGGGCCAGTGATATAAATGCAACAATGGAAATATGAATATGTGAATCTGCCAACTCCCGCACTTAGACATTTTCCAAAAAATGAGTAAGTAACCAGAAAGGGAAAGTAGAGGGCCAAAAGAAAGGGAATGGAAATTTTCAGAAGTGGGAATTGGTGTAAGAAAGCCCCATTATGGTCTTAAAAGTAACTATTAAGTACATTAAACATGTGAATAGGTTCTTCAATCAAGGAATAGATAAAACAAGCCATGATTATAGTTTTCATGATCTGTTTGTATAAGAGAAGCATCGAAAAACTACAAGAAAATCAATTTTGGGATGTTTAAGTTATTGTACTTTCAGCTTCACCGCAACTATGGCAACGACGAATTTTAATTTTAATTTTCTCTCCTTGATATGATATTTCCATTGGACTTTGCATAGTATATATTCTTTTATTTCAAATTATTCCAGGAGATCAATTTTTCTAAGTTCATCAATCAAGGAAAAGTGCTAAAATGTGTCACATACTACATTTGCATCATGTATCTTATATTAAAAGGAAAATCATGTCCTCTATAGTCTTTAAGATCATAGAAAAATTGCCAAGATCCTGAATGTATTATTAATTTTCCATAACGAAGCATACAACCAAGAACCAAGTAAACACCAAATGTATTGAAAGTTGAGGCACAAGGCAATGCATGAACACAGAAGGCGTCAAGCAAGATTCCACAAGGTTCCATAGAGAAGTATGAATCGACCTTTTCATAAAAAACATTTATATATATAAAAAAAAACACACGTGGCATTGGTTTTCTCTTACATCTGGTATATGTTCCAATGAGAAAATATCTTGCTCCTATTAAGAAATATCTTGCTCCTATTAAGAAATATCACAATGCCAAATTTCCAATATTATTGGAAATGCCTAATGGTTCTTCCCATAGGAGCAAGATATTTCGACGGTTCAAAGGATGGGCCTGAGTTATTTACAGTTGGATACTTTTTACAGGCTTTGTGCTCATGCTTCCCATTTATGGGTTGAACAATATTATGCGTGTGTACACCACCAACAACTGCACCTTCCTGTATGAATTCCAATGCATGAACTCTCGAATCTCTATAGCGAGTTCTGAAAATATCAAGCTCATGTTTCAATCCATACTGAGTCCTTTTTTTTTCAATTAGGGAATCGAGAAAATGTAGATACCATACCATAAATGTATAGTTGGAGACCATTTTTTTTTTTTTTAATTTGGGTACCTAAAAAAAATGCAGAAATCCTGTCATGGATATATAATTGGAAAACAATTGTCCAATTTGGGCACCCAAAAATGTGCAGACTTTGCCAAAAAAGCCACAACCAACCACATTTTTTTTTTCATTTGCACACCCCAACAAATATGAAAAATTCTTATTGGGAGATGCAAAAAAACATCAAAATAACAACATCAATTGCATTTGTAGTTAGATTCTCCTTATTGTTTCAAGTGCACAAGAAGAGACAAAATCTTTGAAAACAGAATTTTACATCTATAGATGTAAACTACGAATAACTCGAGTTCGATGAACATCCATCTGGGTGTTGAAGAAAAATTACAGACACACATGAGATATTTTTGTTTCCTGCCAAAGCTTGATATGATTTTTTATTTTTTTTCAACCGATATGCAATATTGCATTATCCTCATTAAGGTAAATTTGCTATGTATCTGAAAGTCGCGCAACATGTAGACATTGTTTTCCATTTTATGTAGGTATGATTCGTATGAAAATTATGGTAACCTAGGAAGCACATCTTGTAACATAGGCTTTCCAATTGTACAATGTATGGTTGTGTTTCCCACGGTTCAGATGGGAGCATTGAGGTAATGTCTCTATATGTAAGGACATTTTTACTGCATCGCAGACAATCAATTGCATCATCACTTATGAAAGAAGAAGAAGAATAAGGAGAGTTTCATTTGGCACATACATGCTCGAATTGGGTCGAGTACGCATTTGTTGCAACCAAAAAACCATCAACCTGGAAACGTGAGCATAACAGTTAATATATTGAACAATATAATATACAACTACACAACAAAAATAAAAGAAAAGAAAAAATGCATAAATTTGGTGAAGGCAATTTGTATGAGCAAAGTGAGGATGAATCTATAGATGTATATGCACAACAGTTGTAGATCTAGTTAGTTTCTTAAGATCATGTACTATGTTTGCTCGCAATTCAGTTACAAATGTTGCTTGGGTTGTGCGAAAGATCCTTTCTTTAACATCTCTTTTCTTTGTTATATTTTTGAAGAGCATAAGTGGAAATTGCCCTTTATGCAATTGTTGTTCCATTGACGAAAACAAATTTCAATAGGTGTCGAACAATTGCAGCTACAACATGGAATAATGCAACATTCGTGTAACTTAGCTGAGATACATGGACATGTGAAAGTAAAGGACAAAAGTGGATATGGAGAACATTACCATTTCCTTATCGTTGTATGAATCTCCATATTTTATACGGAGAATGTGTTGTGAGCCAACTTTTCTCGCGAGTGTGATAGCTTCACCAATGATTCCGATTGGGTAAATTTCATTTCTCTGTGCAAGTTGGTTGATTGTTGTGTTTGGGACAAAATGATATTCTGAAGAAATAGTGGGAATTATTTCCATAATACTTTTTTCATTGAGAGATATAATCCGATCACAATCACCACGGTCATATACTTTTTTGGGCAATATATAAAAATTTGTAATCGATATCCCATTACCTGGAAATATCTTTTATGCATGTTTCTGGACAAGTTGTGTGGGAATAGTTAGTGTGACTGTCATCAGGGCCTCCTTGTCTGTCATGTTAGCACGCATAATGGATCTAGTTTTGTTTGCCTTGTCCAAGTAGGTTCTATAGACAACCATTATGTCCCCGACGAAAACTTTTCCAGTTCGGTGGTTGTTCAAGCCCTCTATTGATAGTATTTTGGGTGTTAGAAGTTTAGACCTGGTGACATTTTTTGAAAAGGAAAATTAATGTGAATGGTAGTGTGCATTATTATTTTTTTCTTTTTTCCTAGCATAAATGTACAAGTAGACGCACAAATTGGATCAACTATGGTGCCATAGTTTTGCAACCAGACCTCTTAGTCTATGAAGCCTGCGCTATGTTCGGTGTCTCGCTTGCTCTTGTTGATACTTCTTGTGAACTGCAAAGTATGTGTTGCAGATGACATCAACATATTCACCATGCCATAGATGAATAAATAGCTAAGGATATTTGTTTGGTAAACATATGAGCAACATAATGTATACATCTTTACCTTTGGCCTTGTCGGTCTACTGATGTTTGGGATGATTGATTTCTCATGGCCATGTCACTAGTCTAACTTTTTATGATGCAAGCATGTGTAGATGAACATCATAAGGACTAAACAATCATATGCATTGTATATTGTCCATCGTTGTTCTTAATGTCACATACAGGGTAGAAGTATATGGAATACGATCTAGGGTGTCAAGGGATACTCAGGAAACATGAGGACCTAAGGGTCAAATTGTATGCCTCATATTTTTTGA
>JZKD02S2266677.1:12972-35760 GCA_000966675.3 Picea glauca | reverse complement strand
AGTAATAATAATCTGACTGAAGATCACATTTAATGACCTGTGACATAAATTTAAGAGATCAAAAAGAAAAGATATAATAAGAGTTGTGTATGCCCAGGGGGTGGCGTATGCAGAGGGAGATAGCCTAGAAATCCCGAGACGATAAAATATTAAAGGGGGACGCAGGACGGAGAATAGGGGGGAGGTTGTGGAGTAATTTTGTTAGTCGGTAGGGAGGAATAAGGGACAGGAAGAGGGGGATGTGCGCACCATTCGGCGGGGATGGATGCTGCAGACTGGATTGCTAAGCCAGTTGAATTGGCCAAGAGCCATTGCAGTGTGTCGTGAGAATAATTTCTATGCACTGTGGTATTTTTTGTGCACGGTGGTATTGGCTATGAGCCTATTGTATTCTCTGTGGAATGTTGGCTTGCTGGGAGCAAGGAATAGAGTGTTCTGGACTGTGGCTTTTGATCAGGGGAGTCACCGAGTTGCTGGATTTTTTGGGCATGGAGGGCCAGGATATCCGTAGATATCCTGGAGCTAGGTAGTTTTCCTAGTTGGTAGGGAGGACAGTAGTTTTGGGCAGTTATTTTCCTGTTTGTGGCAGGGTTGATCTGTGTAGCAGGGAGCAGAAAGGCAAAAACAAAGCAAAGAGGCAATAGAAATTAGCATCAGATCCAGGTACTTGTTAAGTTATGTATTTATTTCATACTGTAAATCATTTAGTATTTATTGATAAATCCAAGTTACTGAAGTTGTTGTTATAAAAGTCAATATTATGTTATGAAGTTTTGTTTCAATTTACTTTCTTAAAATGTTTAGGAAACCTAATGACCCTTAGTAATATATGGGCATTACAATATTTGCATGATTGAAAATCATACATTCAGAGGTGAATTCTGATCTTTTGCAATAATCCTTGTACATACCATTGTACCAAAATCTCTTCGTCAATTTCATCAGGGATTTCGCATAATACATATTTAAACCACTTATCGTATTCTCCTACTATCTCACCTAGATTTTTCTTGATTTATTTTAGTTTTTTTGTTGCAACATGACTTCTTTTGAGTTTTCAAGAACTTGAGGAACTTTTTCATTATATCTTCCTTCAATTTTTATTGATTGTTTGAATAATTCATAAACCAAGTAAGAGCTCTAGCTCGAAGGGTAGCACCAAATTTTTTCATTTGTTTATCTTCATCAACTATGTCAGTTGTGTCCCAAAATTTCTCATAGATGAACCAATGTCACTTAGGGTCTTATTCTCCTTCATAAATAAGGATATTATTTGAACCCATATTTGATTTCTGGAGTTTCTTCAAAAATGGAACTATTATAAGAGTTTGTGTTGAGGTTGACTGAAAGGTCAGAATACTTTCTTGAATCAAGTTCTGGATTTCTGACTCGACTAATTCAATTTCTAATTGTGAGCATTCACTTCTTGGTATTTGAGCATCTGTTTGACAAGCATTATCTAAATATTTGAAAATTATTCTTCTACAGGGTTGTGATGGTTCATTTTCACTACTTGTTGACTTCGAATATTCTAAAAGTAGATTCAGTAAGGGGGTGACATCTGTGATATCTCTTATGTGAAGAAGTGTATCTTCTGGTTGATTTTCACTATTTTCATGTTCTTCAATTATTAATGTATCTCTTATTTGATCGGTGTTATAAGTTTGACACCACACCTGTTGTGACTGTGTATCTATGTGAAGTATTTATTAGAGAAAGTATGAAATTCATAGGCTACGACTTCTTATAGGAGAAATACGAATTGTGGGTCCCAAATCATCGATCTCCATGTCAAATTGGTCATTTTATTGCTGGGAACCATTGGATACCACATTCAATTACAGGCTTCCACTCCTCCCAGGAGCCATCGAGGCACTCTCAAGGGTTGATCGATCGATTTATCCTACATGGGTAGGTTTTCTATGATATTTTTGGAGATCCCTCTCATTTCACAACTCTTATTTTTTCATTTTTATTTTATCCAATTCTATATTTTGAATATCCATTGCAGGCTTATGGATCTATGCTTGATGCATATATTTTTCATTTGAATTAGTTATCTTCTTCTCAAATTTTGGCATTTTTGACTTGGGTGTGGTTCAACTTCAGTTCAACTTTGTCTTGAAATTTGACTTTGTCTTATATCATACTATGGATAATCCAGACCCCCAACGCCTACCTCACTTATTCTCAATCAACAATTTCCATTGTCATTGTTTTTATGCTCATTTCTTTAAAAATTAATCCCAAAATTCTCTATTATGTTTACAGTTAGCTTCCAAGAATTCTTTGCACTCTTCTTGTCTCTTATGCCAATTGGAGTTTGGAGGAGGATTTTTTAAAGGGGGTGAATACTCAAAAATGTCGTTGAATCCTTTGTCTAAGAGGAATTTATGTAGCAGTGAAGGGATGGTACAAAGGAATCTATCATGCAATTATGTATAGATTTTTTTCTTGATGGTTTGGACTGACTCTTTGTCTACAATTTCTTGATCTTCAGTGTAATCTTCCACAATCCTTTCGACCCACTAATTTAATTTTTTTCTTCTATTGTTTATGATCGTGTGCATCAACTTATCATCAGAAGTGGGTCTGCACATTAGGCTAATCGAGATATGCAAATAATGCTTCTGGAATGGCTTCCAGAAATCATTCGTTAGTCTTTTAGAAGAATTGAGTGTGTGCTTCAGTGAGAATTAGTCGATTTATTCTTGTGTAATTATTGATGTAATTGATAATATTATACTCCCACCATTCATGTATGTTTTCCAAAGTTAACGTTTATGTGTTTTTTTATTTTGTGCATGCCCGAGTTTAGAACTATTGACAACAAAATCAATGTTGTAGTCTAGGAGAAAGTACGAGAAGGATTTCAACAAGTCCTTACATAGATAATTACACACTATAACATTATATATGAGGACACATAGACACATAGAAGAACATGCACAAGTGGGGGAGAACCATCAATAGATTTTATTATATATATGTCCAAAACAACCTCTGTCTTTCCATTACATGAGAGTTTATATATGTATGATACAAAATTACCAGTCAAATACATTCCTTAATTATTTAGTCGGTCGACACAAACTATTCATTTCACCAACTTCTTAACTAATTGTTGCAGTTGACTTGGTTAGTCAATAAGGTTGACTATCCCCTACAACAAGTGTGTAGAATTGAAAAGAAGGGAAGAATATAAGAAAGAATAACACATATTTTTAAGAAAATTAATAATAAGAGTAGTTGACATGAAATTGGAGTGGTTTTATGACATGGACATAAATTGTTGATGAGGAGAATATTTTTTCATCTGGTGGAAGAGGTTTCTAAATAAATATAATAAAGGAGAGTCATATCTATAACAAAATGTAAGGTAGGTGTAAGTTTTGTACCTTGATTGTTTATCGAGATAGAGCATAGAATGTTGTCTATTAAAGTTGTCTAGAAGTTGAATTTAAGATGTACATTACATATTTATCTTCATATAGGATATCATGGTTAAAAACAAGCATATGGTCACTTCAAAAGAGGAATGTAGGTTTAATCCCAATATTTGGATTTATAGTACTTATAGCATTTTTTGTTATGCAGTACCTATGGATTGATGGCATGCCTTTTTAGGTAGACCGTGGTCTTATGATAGAGAAGTTATGCATAGTGAAAGGAGAAATACCTAGATCACTTGAAGAAGTATGGGAAAAATTATAGTTTTATTCCATTGAAAGTGAAATAAGTAAACATAGTCATGTCAAGATATGTATTAACTTGTTTCAAAATAAATGTGATGCACACTACAAGGAAATAAATCCATTGAAAGTGAAATAAGTAAATATAGTGATGTTGAGATATGTATTAACTTGTGTCAAAATAGATGTCATGCACATTACAAGGAAATCAAGATTCTATATAGATTTTTGCAAAAAAACTTCTCCACATCTTGCATTGGAGGTTTCTAATGAAAATGGGAAAGCAATTTTTTTAGTAGAAAATTTATATAAGATGTACTTAAAAATAAATAGGTGCACTAGTTGTGCTCTATGATAACATGCACACAAATGCATTTATATATCTAAACACACTGTAAATAACAAATAGAAGGTGGCTTTCCATGTTCAAATTTTGTAAAACACAATATTCTAAAACAAACTTATCATGTGGTGTGTAAAAAACATATAAACTCACTAGTCCACACTAAACATACAATCAAAGTGGTGTGTCTTAGTATAAGGTGCATTGATTCAAGGTTAAATAAAAAAACTTGAATTATTTAAAAAAAACTATTTTAAAAATTAGTGTTTGGTGCTTACTGAAATGAAAAATGAACTAGTGCATGTTATGTCCCCTCCCAACAATCCTAGCTACATAATGCATAGCCAAAATAATATCTTCCAAATTCCATCCCTCAAAGGGAATATATGCACAATAACAACTAAATAATCCCTCTGAAAATTCATGGAAAACAAATTCCCATGAAGGTAATAAATCATAATCACACATAGCATTCAAAACACACAAATTCTCATGATAGAAAAAAACATAATTTTCATATTCATAAATGATGATAAGGCGCGTATCTCTAAAAAACTTATTCTAAGAATTTGGCTACATAAGAGTGATTTTCCACCTCATTCTATGTATCTTGTGAAAATACCACCCCCAATATGTGTTACTATGTTATTTTTATAGTCCAAAATGCCATTTATGTGCATACAAGACATTGGTCCATCCATTTGCATACTTTGCCAAGCATATTGTTGAGGATTCCTGCTAAAAAACCCTTTTTTGGATAGTGTATGTGCCCTTCTGTACAAATATCCTACGTACACATCTGTTTTTCATGCTAGTTATCTCATGTACACATGCATTCTACATGCTAGTTAGCCTATGTTTACCTCCAAAAGTTGTAAAAAATATAAAATTGCACAGAATTTGATGGAGTTTACGAGCTATGAATGGTTCCCTAACCATTTTACCCCTTGTATCCTATCCCCAAACCAAATAAACATATTTTTCTCATATACAAAGAGGCCTTGGGGAGACATTTAGGGACATGAACAAGAGAATAAGAAAACTCTGCGAAAATCCCTTCCCTTTCTTTTCCCAAGGTTTGCATCTCATTCTGATTTTTAGCCTCAACTTTCCCCTCCATCCTTTCTCCATATGAAACCCTTCCTCCTTCCCTTGATGGTATGTTGGTTGTGAGAAGCTAATTTGGGATTGATTCACTTGGATCCATGACAGAGGATCCTGAACTTGGTTCGTAGAGTGGTCATGGGTGAAGGTTGTAACCCTTTTATCTTAAATTTGAATAAAATAGATTATCCTTGTCACAAAACCCTATGTTTACATGTTCTTGTTAATTTAAGCATTTATATCTATGTTTATAATTTTAAAATGATTATTAAAGATTGTATGTGTTGTCGCATTGTATTCCTAACCCCTTGTAGGCTAGCTTTGGTAGGAGATCTGTGATCTAGGAGGACACAACAAGAGAAAGAGATCGACTCCAACCATAAGGATTGAAGGTGCACTCATTAACCCTCTTTTTCCTCTCTCTCTCTCTCATCACTTAGTTTAGATGATTTTGGGGTAGATTAAAGGTAGATCAATATTTTAAGGGATTTTTTCTCTGCCTATTCCTTAGACCTAGTTTAGGTGGATTTTTCCTATAGTAGAATTGGTGACTCCACTAGGGAGTCTCTCTAGGGTTTTAGTGGAATATTTTGGTTTGATTTGATTTTTTCAATTTATCTTTTAGTTTTTCAAGTTTACTATGTCAGTTAGGGTCTTTGTTCACCTTTCAGGTACCTACTAGCCTTCCCTACCAAGTTGGTTTTCAAAACCTTTTTCTTTTTTTAAAGTTTGTAGAGGTTTATGCACCATGTACTATGTATAAAATGCATACATACATGGTATGCATAGTATACATCTTGCATACATACCCAGACCGCTCGTGCACAACACACGTCTTTTTGTTTTGGAAGGGTTTAAAAAAAATACATTTTCTTTACTAGCAAGAAGATTTGCGTTTCGCATGCCTTCTTGAAATCTTCAGGGTCTCTGTTAATTGTATTTGGTTGGGTTAACAATTCAGTTTATCTTTCACTTTGTAAAGAACCCTTGTTGTTTCTTTATTTTCTTTTGTTTTCTTTGAAGATTTAGGGTGAAATTATAATTGTTATATCCTCTTGTGGATTATAGTAAATCCCTATGTTCAAGCATTGGTTTGGGGTTTGTGTTAGTCTTGGGATTATTTTATCTTTACCTTATTTGTTCTTTGAAAAAATGAAAAAATATCATTTACTTGTGATTTTCTTTTCTAAGAATTCAAAAAATCAAAAAATGTTGCATTTAGTTATGCATTTTTGTTTGGTAGTTTTAGCATAGGATGTGTATTACAAAAGAAAAGAGGGTTTTTTCCAAAGTTACTTCTTTGTTATTTCCTTGAAATTTTAGTAGTTTGGATTTGCATTGAAAAAAAAAAGTGCATTCTAGGAAACTTTTTGCATTTTGGGATTGTGGACTATACTTCGAAAAGTTTTCATTTGCAAAGATTAAAAGTTATTTTTCAATTGTAGAACTTAGTTTTATTTTGTACGAATGCTCTAAAGCTTTTATTTCTTCTCTTTCGTCTCTTGAAAAAACTGTAAGTTGCACATCTGTACCCTTTTGAGTAAATCAAGCCACTTAAAATCAATGATTAACACTTAAAATCAACTAGAATTTTGTTTGTACAGTTCACCAAGTAGTCTAGGCTCTAGGGCCTTGAAATAGGTGTGGAGAGTAAAATCTTCAAGGTCACTTAAACAAACATAAGAGTCTATGATAGGGAGTGTCATAGTCTAGTTTTGAAAGAGTTGGCTGGGACCCCTGTCTAACACAAGGAACAAAAATGAGGTCGTGTGAGGAAATGTAGAGGAGATAACCCCTCCAAAGCTGGACCGAGTGTAGTGGGGATTGTATATTGATGGTCATTCTTGGGATTTATGCTGATCGCATTTGACTACGGAGAACTGTGGACCTAGAATCCGTTCGAGATAATCAATTTTCTTTTGGACCATTTACCTTCGACACCGTTGAAAGGATTCATACTTTTTTATCCTACTCATTACAATAAGCCTGAATGTCGATTGACCCGCTTGGCGACTGACTGCAATATGGAAACCTAGTTGCCTATTTTTAAGGACTTACAAGGGTGACTGTGGGGGTATACCATGGTATATAGGAAAAACATCATATTCCACTTTCTAGAGTATACCCGGAGGGTGTTTCTGTGTTCGAGTTACACATGCACCGGTGATTTTCTCTAGTGTCGATTGGCATAACTATCCTCCCTTCTAGTTAGTTGTTTGCTTGATTTTCCGTTAGTAACTTTTTAGTGTGGTCTTTTTGTTTTGTGATAGCTCATCCTTAGAGTGTCAGTTGATCATTTCACAATGTGGCTTTAAGTATTTACACTATTTACTTTGGAGCCACCTCTGCCACCACTGAGGTGTAGGTGAGATCAAGTTTTCTTTTGAATCGACCAGGCCACATAAAAATGTAACTGAGCTACCTCTAGAGGAGCATTTCCTGCACCAGAGGAGTCCACCAATTCTGACCTTGAAGATGAACAATTCAGGCCCGCAATCCCTTCGATCACTGACTTATCATCATTTCTTCTAATTTAGATATTCCCTCATGAGGTGAATTCACTTGAACATCATTTTGTTAGACGAGTGACAATGCTTTCGACTCTACTTTGGTCCTAACCTACTCTAATCTATAGAATGTTGGTTTGGGGGAAGGGAGCTCTAATTCTCTCTTACAAGGATCTGTTGCAGGCACCACTTCCCCATTTAATGCTATCCCTTATAGTGGGGATCATATCCCTCCTCCATCCCCTTTGCTCAAAGACACTTTCCAGCAGTCGATCAGGCTTAACACTAACTCTAGTTTGTTTAGTGGGGAGAGTCATGGACCTCATTCCTATATGACTCCAATAGGTTCTATTCCTTTTTCTTTGTTCGATGCATTTGGAAATAATTATTTGTCATCATTTGCATTATCGATAGGGGGAAAGCCTATTTTTGGTCAACCAAACCCTATGCAAGGCTTCATTCCTTCACAGGGAGCGATGATGAGAGCTTACTCCTCAGAAGGTCTTGGAAATCCCTAGCAGTGCTCGTTTCCTTTACAAGGGATTTTGATCAGAGGCGACCCCTCCCAAACTCAATGTAACCCCAAGTAGGGTTCAGTACCTATGTGAGGAGGGTTGGCTGGGGGAATCCTAGCCAAGGTCCTTGGAATACTTTGCGGGGAACAATCCCTATGCAAGGCATGTCATCCAACTATGGGAATAAGCCGACGATGCAGAATCAAGTGCAAACTCCTTTCACTAGCTAGTGCTGCCATGGTTTCTACCAAAATCCTGGTGAGCGGAATTTTTTTTTCTAGCAACCTAGTGCTAGCCAAAATCTAGGCCCCTCTTTTCACTCGAATCCACCACAACCACGACCAACTTTCTGGGAAACTCTGCATTTGTGAAACTTGTCGAGACTGTTGAACGACCTGATCTGTCATGATCTGTGTTGGCCCCCCATGTTGACTAAGTTTCCCTTAGACATACCTAAGTACAAAGGAAATCCTAGTGAGGATCCAGGTGATCATGTTATGACATTTCATTTATGGTCCTCATCCAACTCGTTAAAGGATGATTTCATTAAGTTGCATTTTTTTCAACGCACTCTTAAAGGGGGTGATGTGAAATGGTATATCAATCTCGATATCTTGAAGTACGCTTAATTTAGAAACCTAGCTATGGTTTTATTAAACCATTTCGAGTTATTCGTAAGATACGATTCCGACACCGAGTTGTTGGCCAACTTCGAGCAAAAACAAGTTGTGCATATCTCGGATCGCATCTGAGAATGGTGTTAACGAAAGATATTTATCAAAGTTAAGGTCCCTCCCGTATTGTTTCTTGTGTGGTTCTTATAGTCCTTGGTTCCTTGTGTATCCAAATATGTTGAAACATCCAAGGTTTTTTCCAAAGAAGAGGCTATCATGAGATCCCAACAACTGGAGTTTATTTACTCTCAATCCGATATGTTATATGAGATCCTGCCTAATGAAACATGGTTGAATTTTGACAAGACCAAACAGAACTTTGGACCTCATGTCGATGGCATAATAGGCTTAGCACAAGGAAATCCCTTAGATCAGTTGACTAATCAGTTAAAATAGTTATTGATTCTACAAACTATGGTCAACCAAACTCCTAGTTTGGCTACCCTCATAACCAAAGTGTCGGATGTACAGAGTGTGCAATCAAAAAATCCCAAGGGTAACCAAAAATCCAAGGGAAAGAGGAAATATAAAAAAAAGGAAGGGTAAGGGGGATAACAAGGATGGGAATAATGTTGGTGAGGGAAAAAATGAAAATATGAAGGTGAAGTTTCCATGCAATCTTTTCATAGAAGACCACTTGACTAATCAATACCCTCGACTTGAGGAAGTCCAAAATCTATTGGCATAGTAGAATCATGGCGTGTTAATAAACTCTTTTCCACAAGGCTAAAATTTGGCTCAAGATTCCTCATCCACCAAAATGGCTGGGAAAATCATGGATTCCCCATGCCTAATACTAACAACGGAGCTACAAAAATTTATATGATGAAGTCTGATGCTCATCTGTAAACCAGGGCTCATAATTATGGAATGCCATAATCTACTAAGAAGGGAAAAGAAGACTCCAACCCTTTGCCTCCTCTTAAAATTGAGAATACTATGGGAGGAACTATGAATCGCATCCCTAAGGGTGCATTTAAAAAGGATTATCAGAACCTGAACATAATGACTGCTCAGAATTACTCCATTGCGGAGGATCTAGCACAAATTATTTTTACAATGTTTTCTCTTGAAGTCCTCCAGAGTTTCCCCTCATAGAGGAAAGCATTGTTGTTTTCCTTGGGAGAAGCTAAGACTATTAACTTGGGAATGATTTTTTTTTACCCTACATATTATAAACCTCATATTCCTCATCACCTTGCTTTTCAGATAGTAGTGGTGTATGCCACAAAATCATTGACACAAAAAATTTTTCATACAATTGTTGACTAGGGTGCCTAGACTTCCATGATGTCATTGGCATGTTGGAAGTCCATTGGCCAACCTGAGTTGTCCCTATCACCCACATTGCTAACTACATTTGACGATCGATATTTTATACCACATGGCATAATTCCCTCCTTCCCCANCTTCTTTTGAGTTTTCAAGAACTTGAGGAACTTTTTCATTATATCTTCCTTCAATTTTTATTGATTGTTTGAATAATTCATAAACCAAGTAAGAGCTCTAGCTCGAAGGGTAGCACCAAATTTTTTCATTTGTTTATCTTCATCAACTATGTCAGTTGTGTCCCAAAATTTCTCATAGATGAACCAATGTCACTTAGGGTCTTATTCTCCTTCATAAATAAGGATATTATTTGAACCCATATTTGATTTCTGGAGTTTCTTCAAAAATGGAACTATTATAAGAGTTTGTGTTGAGGTTGACTGAAAGGTCAGAATACTTTCTTGAATCAAGTTCTGGATTTCTGACTCGACTAATTCAATTTCTAATTGTGAGCATTCACTTCTTGGTATTTGAGCATCTGTTTGACAAGCATTATCTAAATATTTGAAAATTATTCTTCTACAGGGTTGTGATGGTTCATTTTCACTACTTGTTGACTTCGAATATTCTAAAAGTAGATTCAGTAAGGGGGTGACATCTGTGATATCTCTTATGTGAAGAAGTGTATCTTCTGGTTGATTTTCACTATTTTCATGTTCTTCAATTATTAATGTATCTCTTATTTGATCGGTGTTATAAGTTTGACACCACACCTGTTGTGACTGTGTATCTATGTGAAGTATTTATTAGAGAAAGTATGAAATTCATAGGCTACGACTTCTTATAGGAGAAATACGAATTGTGGGTCCCAAATCATCGATCTCCATGTCAAATTGGTCATTTTATTGCTGGGAACCATTGGATACCACATTCAATTACAGGCTTCCACTCCTCCCAGGAGCCATCGAGGCACTCTCAAGGGTTGATCGATCGATTTATCCTACATGGGTAGGTTTTCTATGATATTTTTGGAGATCCCTCTCATTTCACAACTCTTATTTTTTCATTTTTATTTTATCCAATTCTATATTTTGAATATCCATTGCAGGCTTATGGATCTATGCTTGATGCATATATTTTTCATTTGAATTAGTTATCTTCTTCTCAAATTTTGGCATTTTTGACTTGGGTGTGGTTCAACTTCAGTTCAACTTTGTCTTGAAATTTGACTTTGTCTTATATCATACTATGGATAATCCAGACCCCCAACGCCTACCTCACTTATTCTCAATCAACAATTTCCATTGTCATTGTTTTTATGCTCATTTCTTTAAAAATTAATCCCAAAATTCTCTATTATGTTTACAGTTAGCTTCCAAGAATTCTTTGCACTCTTCTTGTCTCTTATGCCAATTGGAGTTTGGAGGAGGATTTTTTAAAGGGGGTGAATACTCAAAAATGTCGTTGAATCCTTTGTCTAAGAGGAATTTATGTAGCAGTGAAGGGATGGTACAAAGGAATCTATCATGCAATTATGTATAGATTTTTTTCTTGATGGTTTGGACTGACTCTTTGTCTACAATTTCTTGATCTTCAGTGTAATCTTCCACAATCCTTTCGACCCACTAATTTAATTTTTTTCTTCTATTGTTTATGATCGTGTGCATCAACTTATCATCAGAAGTGGGTCTGCACATTAGGCTAATCGAGATATGCAAATAATGCTTCTGGAATGGCTTCCAGAAATCATTCGTTAGTCTTTTAGAAGAATTGAGTGTGTGCTTCAGTGAGAATTAGTCGATTTATTCTTGTGTAATTATTGATGTAATTGATAATATTATACTCCCACCATTCATGTATGTTTTCCAAAGTTAACGTTTATGTGTTTTTTTATTTTGTGCATGCCCGAGTTTAGAACTATTGACAACAAAATCAATGTTGTAGTCTAGGAGAAAGTACGAGAAGGATTTCAACAAGTCCTTACATAGATAATTACACACTATAACATTATATATGAGGACACATAGACACATAGAAGAACATGCACAAGTGGGGGAGAACCATCAATAGATTTTATTATATATATGTCCAAAACAACCTCTGTCTTTCCATTACATGAGAGTTTATATATGTATGATACAAAATTACCAGTCAAATACATTCCTTAATTATTTAGTCGGTCGACACAAACTATTCATTTCACCAACTTCTTAACTAATTGTTGCAGTTGACTTGGTTAGTCAATAAGGTTGACTATCCCCTACAACAAGTGTGTAGAATTGAAAAGAAGGGAAGAATATAAGAAAGAATAACACATATTTTTAAGAAAATTAATAATAAGAGTAGTTGACATGAAATTGGAGTGGTTTTATGACATGGACATAAATTGTTGATGAGGAGAATATTTTTTCATCTGGTGGAAGAGGTTTCTAAATAAATATAATAAAGGAGAGTCATATCTATAACAAAATGTAAGGTAGGTGTAAGTTTTGTACCTTGATTGTTTATCGAGATAGAGCATAGAATGTTGTCTATTAAAGTTGTCTAGAAGTTGAATTTAAGATGTACATTACATATTTATCTTCATATAGGATATCATGGTTAAAAACAAGCATATGGTCACTTCAAAAGAGGAATGTAGGTTTAATCCCAATATTTGGATTTATAGTACTTATAGCATTTTTTGTTATGCAGTACCTATGGATTGATGGCATGCCTTTTTAGGTAGACCGTGGTCTTATGATAGAGAAGTTATGCATAGTGAAAGGAGAAATACCTAGATCACTTGAAGAAGTATGGGAAAAATTATAGTTTTATTCCATTGAAAGTGAAATAAGTAAACATAGTCATGTCAAGATATGTATTAACTTGTTTCAAAATAAATGTGATGCACACTACAAGGAAATAAATCCATTGAAAGTGAAATAAGTAAATATAGTGATGTTGAGATATGTATTAACTTGTGTCAAAATAGATGTCATGCACATTACAAGGAAATCAAGATTCTATATAGATTTTTGCAAAAAAACTTCTCCACATCTTGCATTGGAGGTTTCTAATGAAAATGGGAAAGCAATTTTTTTAGTAGAAAATTTATATAAGATGTACTTAAAAATAAATAGGTGCACTAGTTGTGCTCTATGATAACATGCACACAAATGCATTTATATATCTAAACACACTGTAAATAACAAATAGAAGGTGGCTTTCCATGTTCAAATTTTGTAAAACACAATATTCTAAAACAAACTTATCATGTGGTGTGTAAAAAACATATAAACTCACTAGTCCACACTAAACATACAATCAAAGTGGTGTGTCTTAGTATAAGGTGCATTGATTCAAGGTTAAATAAAAAAACTTGAATTATTTAAAAAAAACTATTTTAAAAATTAGTGTTTGGTGCTTACTGAAATGAAAAATGAACTAGTGCATGTTATGTCCCCTCCCAACAATCCTAGCTACATAATGCATAGCCAAAATAATATCTTCCAAATTCCATCCCTCAAAGGGAATATATGCACAATAACAACTAAATAATCCCTCTGAAAATTCATGGAAAACAAATTCCCATGAAGGTAATAAATCATAATCACACATAGCATTCAAAACACACAAATTCTCATGATAGAAAAAAACATAATTTTCATATTCATAAATGATGATAAGGCGCGTATCTCTAAAAAACTTATTCTAAGAATTTGGCTACATAAGAGTGATTTTCCACCTCATTCTATGTATCTTGTGAAAATACCACCCCCAATATGTGTTACTATGTTATTTTTATAGTCCAAAATGCCATTTATGTGCATACAAGACATTGGTCCATCCATTTGCATACTTTGCCAAGCATATTGTTGAGGATTCCTGCTAAAAAACCCTTTTTTGGATAGTGTATGTGCCCTTCTGTACAAATATCCTACGTACACATCTGTTTTTCATGCTAGTTATCTCATGTACACATGCATTCTACATGCTAGTTAGCCTATGTTTACCTCCAAAAGTTGTAAAAAATATAAAATTGCACAGAATTTGATGGAGTTTACGAGCTATGAATGGTTCCCTAACCATTTTACCCCTTGTATCCTATCCCCAAACCAAATAAACATATTTTTCTCATATACAAAGAGGCCTTGGGGAGACATTTAGGGACATGAACAAGAGAATAAGAAAACTCTGCGAAAATCCCTTCCCTTTCTTTTCCCAAGGTTTGCATCTCATTCTGATTTTTAGCCTCAACTTTCCCCTCCATCCTTTCTCCATATGAAACCCTTCCTCCTTCCCTTGATGGTATGTTGGTTGTGAGAAGCTAATTTGGGATTGATTCACTTGGATCCATGACAGAGGATCCTGAACTTGGTTCGTAGAGTGGTCATGGGTGAAGGTTGTAACCCTTTTATCTTAAATTTGAATAAAATAGATTATCCTTGTCACAAAACCCTATGTTTACATGTTCTTGTTAATTTAAGCATTTATATCTATGTTTATAATTTTAAAATGATTATTAAAGATTGTATGTGTTGTCGCATTGTATTCCTAACCCCTTGTAGGCTAGCTTTGGTAGGAGATCTGTGATCTAGGAGGACACAACAAGAGAAAGAGATCGACTCCAACCATAAGGATTGAAGGTGCACTCATTAACCCTCTTTTTCCTCTCTCTCTCTCTCATCACTTAGTTTAGATGATTTTGGGGTAGATTAAAGGTAGATCAATATTTTAAGGGATTTTTTCTCTGCCTATTCCTTAGACCTAGTTTAGGTGGATTTTTCCTATAGTAGAATTGGTGACTCCACTAGGGAGTCTCTCTAGGGTTTTAGTGGAATATTTTGGTTTGATTTGATTTTTTCAATTTATCTTTTAGTTTTTCAAGTTTACTATGTCAGTTAGGGTCTTTGTTCACCTTTCAGGTACCTACTAGCCTTCCCTACCAAGTTGGTTTTCAAAACCTTTTTCTTTTTTTAAAGTTTGTAGAGGTTTATGCACCATGTACTATGTATAAAATGCATACATACATGGTATGCATAGTATACATCTTGCATACATACCCAGACCGCTCGTGCACAACACACGTCTTTTTGTTTTGGAAGGGTTTAAAAAAAATACATTTTCTTTACTAGCAAGAAGATTTGCGTTTCGCATGCCTTCTTGAAATCTTCAGGGTCTCTGTTAATTGTATTTGGTTGGGTTAACAATTCAGTTTATCTTTCACTTTGTAAAGAACCCTTGTTGTTTCTTTATTTTCTTTTGTTTTCTTTGAAGATTTAGGGTGAAATTATAATTGTTATATCCTCTTGTGGATTATAGTAAATCCCTATGTTCAAGCATTGGTTTGGGGTTTGTGTTAGTCTTGGGATTATTTTATCTTTACCTTATTTGTTCTTTGAAAAAATGAAAAAATATCATTTACTTGTGATTTTCTTTTCTAAGAATTCAAAAAATCAAAAAATGTTGCATTTAGTTATGCATTTTTGTTTGGTAGTTTTAGCATAGGATGTGTATTACAAAAGAAAAGAGGGTTTTTTCCAAAGTTACTTCTTTGTTATTTCCTTGAAATTTTAGTAGTTTGGATTTGCATTGAAAAAAAAAAGTGCATTCTAGGAAACTTTTTGCATTTTGGGATTGTGGACTATACTTCGAAAAGTTTTCATTTGCAAAGATTAAAAGTTATTTTTCAATTGTAGAACTTAGTTTTATTTTGTACGAATGCTCTAAAGCTTTTATTTCTTCTCTTTCGTCTCTTGAAAAAACTGTAAGTTGCACATCTGTACCCTTTTGAGTAAATCAAGCCACTTAAAATCAATGATTAACACTTAAAATCAACTAGAATTTTGTTTGTACAGTTCACCAAGTAGTCTAGGCTCTAGGGCCTTGAAATAGGTGTGGAGAGTAAAATCTTCAAGGTCACTTAAACAAACATAAGAGTCTATGATAGGGAGTGTCATAGTCTAGTTTTGAAAGAGTTGGCTGGGACCCCTGTCTAACACAAGGAACAAAAATGAGGTCGTGTGAGGAAATGTAGAGGAGATAACCCCTCCAAAGCTGGACCGAGTGTAGTGGGGATTGTATATTGATGGTCATTCTTGGGATTTATGCTGATCGCATTTGACTACGGAGAACTGTGGACCTAGAATCCGTTCGAGATAATCAATTTTCTTTTGGACCATTTACCTTCGACACCGTTGAAAGGATTCATACTTTTTTATCCTACTCATTACAATAAGCCTGAATGTCGATTGACCCGCTTGGCGACTGACTGCAATATGGAAACCTAGTTGCCTATTTTTAAGGACTTACAAGGGTGACTGTGGGGGTATACCATGGTATATAGGAAAAACATCATATTCCACTTTCTAGAGTATACCCGGAGGGTGTTTCTGTGTTCGAGTTACACATGCACCGGTGATTTTCTCTAGTGTCGATTGGCATAACTATCCTCCCTTCTAGTTAGTTGTTTGCTTGATTTTCCGTTAGTAACTTTTTAGTGTGGTCTTTTTGTTTTGTGATAGCTCATCCTTAGAGTGTCAGTTGATCATTTCACAATGTGGCTTTAAGTATTTACACTATTTACTTTGGAGCCACCTCTGCCACCACTGAGGTGTAGGTGAGATCAAGTTTTCTTTTGAATCGACCAGGCCACATAAAAATGTAACTGAGCTACCTCTAGAGGAGCATTTCCTGCACCAGAGGAGTCCACCAATTCTGACCTTGAAGATGAACAATTCAGGCCCGCAATCCCTTCGATCACTGACTTATCATCATTTCTTCTAATTTAGATATTCCCTCATGAGGTGAATTCACTTGAACATCATTTTGTTAGACGAGTGACAATGCTTTCGACTCTACTTTGGTCCTAACCTACTCTAATCTATAGAATGTTGGTTTGGGGGAAGGGAGCTCTAATTCTCTCTTACAAGGATCTGTTGCAGGCACCACTTCCCCATTTAATGCTATCCCTTATAGTGGGGATCATATCCCTCCTCCATCCCCTTTGCTCAAAGACACTTTCCAGCAGTCGATCAGGCTTAACACTAACTCTAGTTTGTTTAGTGGGGAGAGTCATGGACCTCATTCCTATATGACTCCAATAGGTTCTATTCCTTTTTCTTTGTTCGATGCATTTGGAAATAATTATTTGTCATCATTTGCATTATCGATAGGGGGAAAGCCTATTTTTGGTCAACCAAACCCTATGCAAGGCTTCATTCCTTCACAGGGAGCGATGATGAGAGCTTACTCCTCAGAAGGTCTTGGAAATCCCTAGCAGTGCTCGTTTCCTTTACAAGGGATTTTGATCAGAGGCGACCCCTCCCAAACTCAATGTAACCCCAAGTAGGGTTCAGTACCTATGTGAGGAGGGTTGGCTGGGGGAATCCTAGCCAAGGTCCTTGGAATACTTTGCGGGGAACAATCCCTATGCAAGGCATGTCATCCAACTATGGGAATAAGCCGACGATGCAGAATCAAGTGCAAACTCCTTTCACTAGCTAGTGCTGCCATGGTTTCTACCAAAATCCTGGTGAGCGGAATTTTTTTTTCTAGCAACCTAGTGCTAGCCAAAATCTAGGCCCCTCTTTTCACTCGAATCCACCACAACCACGACCAACTTTCTGGGAAACTCTGCATTTGTGAAACTTGTCGAGACTGTTGAACGACCTGATCTGTCATGATCTGTGTTGGCCCCCCATGTTGACTAAGTTTCCCTTAGACATACCTAAGTACAAAGGAAATCCTAGTGAGGATCCAGGTGATCATGTTATGACATTTCATTTATGGTCCTCATCCAACTCGTTAAAGGATGATTTCATTAAGTTGCATTTTTTTCAACGCACTCTTAAAGGGGGTGATGTGAAATGGTATATCAATCTCGATATCTTGAAGTACGCTTAATTTAGAAACCTAGCTATGGTTTTATTAAACCATTTCGAGTTATTCGTAAGATACGATTCCGACACCGAGTTGTTGGCCAACTTCGAGCAAAAACAAGTTGTGCATATCTCGGATCGCATCTGAGAATGGTGTTAACGAAAGATATTTATCAAAGTTAAGGTCCCTCCCGTATTGTTTCTTGTGTGGTTCTTATAGTCCTTGGTTCCTTGTGTATCCAAATATGTTGAAACATCCAAGGTTTTTTCCAAAGAAGAGGCTATCATGAGATCCCAACAACTGGAGTTTATTTACTCTCAATCCGATATGTTATATGAGATCCTGCCTAATGAAACATGGTTGAATTTTGACAAGACCAAACAGAACTTTGGACCTCATGTCGATGGCATAATAGGCTTAGCACAAGGAAATCCCTTAGATCAGTTGACTAATCAGTTAAAATAGTTATTGATTCTACAAACTATGGTCAACCAAACTCCTAGTTTGGCTACCCTCATAACCAAAGTGTCGGATGTACAGAGTGTGCAATCAAAAAATCCCAAGGGTAACCAAAAATCCAAGGGAAAGAGGAAATATAAAAAAAAGGAAGGGTAAGGGGGATAACAAGGATGGGAATAATGTTGGTGAGGGAAAAAATGAAAATATGAAGGTGAAGTTTCCATGCAATCTTTTCATAGAAGACCACTTGACTAATCAATACCCTCGACTTGAGGAAGTCCAAAATCTATTGGCATAGTAGCATCATGGCGTGTTAATAAACTCTTTTCCACAAGGCTAAAATTTGGCTCAAGCTTCCTCATCCACCAAAATGGCTGGGCAAATCATGGATTCCCCATGCCTAATACTAACAACGGAGCTACAAAAATTTATATGATGAAGTCTGATGCTCATCTGTAAACTAGGGCTCATAATTATGGAATTCCATAATCTACTAAGAAGGGAAAAGAAGACTCCAACCCTTTGCCTCCTCTTAAAATTGAGAATACTATGGGAGGAACTATGAATCGCATCCCTAAGGGTGCGTTTAAAAAGGATTATCAGAACCCGAACATAATGACTTCTCAGAATTACTCCATTGCAGAGGATCTAGCACAAATTATTTTTACAATGTTTTCTCTTGAAGTCCTCCAGAGTTTCCCCTCATAGAGGAAATCATTGTTGTTTTCCTTGGGAGAAACTGAGACTATTAACTTGGGAATGATTGTTTTTTACCCTAAATATTATAAACCTCATCTTCTTCATCACCTTGCTTTTTAGATAGTAGTGGTGTATGCCACAAAATCATTGACACAAAACATTTTTCATAAAATTGTTGATTAGGGTGCCTAGACTTCCATGATGTCATTGGCATGTTGGAAGTCCATTGGCCAACCTGAGTTGTCCCTATCACCCACATTGCTAACTACATTTGAGGATCAATATTTTATACCACATGGCATAATTCCCTCCTTCCCCGTGTAATTAGAGGGAAACACCATGTGCGTTGAATTAGAAGTAGTCGATGTGCCTCTCAACTACAATCTCTTTTTAGGGAGAAGTTGGACCTACGCTATGAAAACAATTGTATCCACCATTTTTTGGGTCTTATGTTTTCCTAAAAAATTCCAGATCATAACCGTTGATAAATTATCCTTCTCCCATCCCGACAGTTCATCAGGGGAATCCATAGTTCCAATGATTGATAACTTGTATCCAGGTACCATCAACTTAGGTGTTAGACTATTTCCATATTTAATGGGGACTTTCGATTATCCGCCACCTGAAAATAATGTCAAATTTATTTCGGCTATCCCCGACCAACCAAAGGATGTGACATTTCAAGTTGTTTCATTTAAAACGAGTTACTTTAACGACCCATGGATTTACCTTCCCCGTCATCTTCTAAGTTGCGTACAATATTGTCTAGCAAACCTCAACCAAACCTGATCTGGCTCTCCCATAGGAGCTAGATCCCATTCTCGAGCCTATTTGGGCTCAATACTCTCTCACCAGTTACAATCCTTTAGCCTTATTCTTTCACTCTGACGAGGCAATTTTGAAGGAAATGACTGGGCCAGAAAGAACTTACGACGATCTTTCACCACATATCTTATTCCTTACTTGAGTTGAGGAGAATAAAGGAAGGAGAGTTCATTACGACCATGAATGGAGATGCCCCTTGTCTTGTTAACCCTATGGCCACACATGGAATCTATTTTGGGGGAAACATGGAAAGTATAGATGAAAAAATTCCTATTGACATCTCTAGAACCCATGGTGTCATGTAAACGTCTTCATCTGAGTAGATTGTCCCCCTAAAGAGATTCAGATCTACACAGAATTATTTAGAGATTTTTGCAACATCTTTGCCTAGTATTATGAGGATATTCCACTCATTAACCCACATGTCATTGAACAAGAGATCACAACTTATCCCTATGTTAATTCTTTCTAATATAAGCTTCACCTAGTCAATCCTTGCAAGGCAATAATGATCAAGGATGAGGTAGAGAAACTCATCAAGGTTGGTTTCATTTATCCAGTGAAATTGATGAAATGGGTGTCGAACCCTATTACTGTCAACAAAAAGAAAGGTATGATGCGTATGTGTATGGAATTTTGTGATCTGAAAAAAGATTTCCCAAAAGATAATTTCCCAACCCCATTCATTTCCCAAATTATCGATGAATGTGCGGGTTGTGATGTATTTTATTTTATGGATGGTTTTTTCGGATACAGCTAGATTCAAATCAAGTCCGAGGATGAACATAAAACAAAATTTATTTTTCCTTGGGGTATATTCGCATACAAGAAAATGAATTTTGGCCTTAAGAATGGTAGAGACACTTTTGAGTGGGCCATATTATTTTCCTTCCATGAAATCAAACACATAGTCGAGGCATATCCTGATGATGTAGCATATGGTTCTCATAAGAGATCCAATCATCCCACCCATTTATGACTTAACTTTGAGAGGTGTTGCTACTATCATATTCACCTTAATCCAAATAAATATTTTTTTGTGACATCAGGATGATCGTTAGGTTTTATCGTGTCAATTAAAGGGATCATGGTTGATCCTTTGAAGGTTGAGGAAATAGTTCAATCGCCTCCCCCACGTACAATCCTCTAGCTTCAAATTCTACAAGGGAAAGCCAACTTTCTCCAGCATTTTCTTTCCAAATATGTCAAGATTACTAAAGGGTTTATGCATCTCCTGAAGAAACGGGTCCCATTATGTTGGTATGAAGAGATTCAATGCTCTTTTGAAGTGTTGAAACGTTCTCTAACATCTCCCCCCCTCTACTCAATACTCTGGATTATGGAAAGGATTTATTGTTGTATTTGGTTGCCGCAAAGTCTACTATTGGAATGGTCTTGGTCCAAGAGGATGATGCGCTCAAAGAACATGTTATCTACTATCTTAGTCGAAGATTGGTAGGACCATAACTCAACTACACACATGTTGAGAAACATTCTTTGGAAGTTGTTCATTATGTCCAACGGTTCTGTCATTACATCTTACTTTGCAAGACCCCTGTCGTATCCATCGTGAACCCTTTTCAATATGTGTTAACACGACGATTCATCAGCGGGAATATTAGTCGATGGATAGTCATCCTACAATAATTTGACTTGGATTTTGTTTCTGGGAAGTCTAAAAAGTCCTTGGTATTAGTTTAACTAACCTTGAAACTTTCGGTCGAGAGTGGTAATAATTTTTCCGAAGAGTCATTTATTATTTTGGATATTTTCCATATTGCATCTTTAGACCCTTATTATGGAGATATACTTGTGTATATTCATACTTTGAAGTGTTCATCTTCTTCTTCTTGCGATAAGCATCGATGAATACACCATCAAATACGAAACTATATTATCATTGATGATACTTTATATCATCGAGGAGTGGATTGCATCCTTCGTCAATTTTTCACTCATGAATAAAAAAAAATTGTATTGAATGAATGTCATGTAGGAGCATGTGGAGGTCACATGTCTGGGTTGGAAACATCCCAGAAGATTCTTCGTACTGGATACTTTTTCCCCTTGTTGATCAAAGATTGTGTAGAGATGGTCAAGAAGTGTCACCCATGCCAAATCTTCTCTCAAAAGATGTGGGCACACCCTTCTCCCATGTTTCTGGTTATTTTTGTTGGTCCCTTCACCAAGTGGGGGATTGATTTTACTACATGCCACCTATTTTTAGTAAGGGGACATCACTATATCATTGTAGCGGTAGACTACTTTACTAAGTGGTTCAAGGCTATGTTGACGTTCAGTAATGACAGAGAAACAAATGCACTTTTAAGTTTTATCCATATTGTAGCTAGGTTCGGTATTCCAAAGGATATTTTTACAGATCATGGAAGTCACTTCCAAAACAAGATGATGTCCAAGTTAACATCAAAACTAGGGTTTAAGAAAGAAAATTTGTTATCTTACTACCCACAGGAGAATGGTCAAGTGGAGGTTGTTAATAAGTATCTCGAGACTATTCTTCAACGGACAATCAATTTGACCAAGTCGAATTGGCATTTGATGTTGTACTCGACACTTTGGGCTTATCGAACGTAAGTCAAGACTACTACTAGTTTTTCTCTTTTCCAACTCATTTACAAGCTGGAGGTAGTCTTTCCCATAAATTGCCAAATCCCTTTTCTTAACTTGGCAGTGGAACTATTTCTCGACACTTCTCCACTTGAAGAGCATATTTTGTATCTCGAGAAGCTCAATGAGTAGCATTGAGATGCATCCTTGGCCAACGAGGCTAAAAAAAAATGTGTCAAGTGTCAGTATGATCGGTCTGTCCACCCTCGA
>JZKD02S2266666.1:5116-35760 GCA_000966675.3 Picea glauca | reverse complement strand
TGGCATAGTACCAACCATGTTCAATTAATCATAACCAATATTAACATTATTCGGTCAACCCAAAGTTTAAATGGTGGACAATTATATCAACATGCCAATGTATAGTTTGAAACCACGATCATTCAATGTAAAATCAAACCCACAAATCAATGCGCCAAGTAATGATTCAAACCATAAAATCAAAATCCAAAAGTTTAATCAATGCGCCTTTGTAAAACCTCAAACCATTTCCATTCCATATAAAATCAAACTTATAATATTACCAATGCGCTTGTTGCATAGTCAAATGTTTAGATTCAAAGTTTTTAAAACATTGCAACAAAAGATCTCATAAAATCGATAGGTCAAGAGCTCATAACAATAAGGATTATATCATATAAAACCAAAATCGATCATGACCCTTACAGAATCAAATGTAACCAGTAGATTTGCATGCTCAAGGGTTTATTAATTGAATTGCGCAATCAAAGTAAAATGGACATAGTTTGAAAAGATCACTCCAACCACTTAATAACAAACCAAGGGTAAGTGCCTTTCAGAAAATGATAACAGTCCAAATAAGGATGGAGGGGTTTTCACACTTTCAGTTGTGAAAACTGAATCGAAATCAAATTGCAATTGTCGCAATAAATAAAATGTCTAGTTGCAAAATGCGACAATGACTTGTCGTTTAGGAGACAATAGGTGTAGGCAGCTTATAGGGCAATTGAAAAAATTGAATTGGTTGCCAACACAATGATAATCACACTTTGAAATTCGTGACTCAACGGGACAAGTTGAACCAAAAACATGTTAAATGGGTTGAATACATGCAGAATTTTACTTTTGTGATTAAGCATATTTCTGGAGATGCTAACAAAGTTGTTGATGCTTTGAGCAGGAAATGTTTGCTTATGCAGGAATTCAGAGTCAAAACTTTGGGTTTTGATAACCTCAAATAAATGTATAGAGATGACCCAGATTTTAAGGAAGCGTATGAGGCGTCTGAGAATCCAATTCTCGGGGACAGAACCCAATGGATTTAATACATGATCTAGGATGGATTATTATTCAAGGACAATCATCTATGTATTCCAAAATGCTCCATGAGGGAGAACCTGCTGAAGGAAAAACACAGTGGAGGATTGATCGGACATTTTGGTCATGACAAAACATTCTCAAAGTTGAATGGCGCATATTTTTGGCCAGGGATGAGGAAAGATGTTAAGAAATTTGTGGACAGATGCAGGATTTGTCAACACACAAAAGGAGAAAGGCAGAACACAAGGTTATACCAGCCGTTACCCATACCAGAAAGGTCGTGGGATGCAGTGAGCATGGATTTTGTATTGGGACTGCCAAGGACACAAAGAGGATGTGATTCAATCTTTATGGTAGTCAATATATTTTCAAAGATGGCACATTTCATACCATGCTAGAAAACCAATGATGCAACTCATATTGTGAACCTATTTTTCAAGGAAGTCATCAGACTTCACGGCTTGCCAAGGAGCATTGTTTCTGATCGAGATACCAAGTTTGTCGGACATTTCTGGAGGACTTTATGGAAGAAGCTGGGGACAAGTTTTTCATTTAGCTCAGCTTATCATCCTCAGACATATGAGCAGACAGAATTTGTGAACAGAAGCTTTGGAGATTTGCTGAGGAGCCTAGTGACTGAACACCACAGTCAGTGGGATCACATTCTTCCACAGGCAGAATTTGCTTACAACGACTCATCCAACAGAAGCACAGGACAGAGTCCATTCTAGATTGTATATGGAATGCAGCCAAGGGGAGTTTCTAAATTGAAAGATTCGGAACAAGATAAATTCAAGAGTGTTAGTACAGAGGACTTTGCAGAAGCAATGAAGGAGCCTCACAGTCAAGTCAAAGAGTGATTGCAAAGTTCAATCTAGGAGTATAAGCGCAGAGCAGATAAACACAGGCGAGAAATTCAATTTGAATTTGGTGATATGATTCTTGCACATCTGAGGAAGGAAAGGTTCCCAAGGGGAACATATAACAAACTGAAAATGAAAAAGATTGGTCCATGCAAAGTCATGAAGAAATTTGGGGCAAACGCATATGATATTGAATTACCCGAAGGGATCAGAATTTCATCGATATTCAATGTTGCGTATTTGTACCCTTACAAAGAAGAAGAAGAGGATGAACAGACAAAGATTCAATGGAAAAAACAAATGCCTGTAGCTAAAAATCCACAAATGGAAAGAATAATTGACAAGAGGGTTAGCAAGAAGACCAGGAGAAAAGAGTATTTTGAATACTTGGTCAAATGGAAAGGACACCCAGTTGAAGATGCCAGTTGGGAACAAGAAGCAGAAATTTAGAAGCATGGACAGACCGTGCAAGAGCTCATGAACAGGATTTCATGAAAATTTTCAAGAGAGGGAGTATGATGTAGGAGCATTGTAAGCAGCCAGCCAAGAAAGAAACGTAAAAGGCGGAAGACAGCTAGAAGACCACCAGCGCATCTTTTTGAAATGTTTTTGAAGCATTAATGTAATGGTTAAAGGGAAGCATACTTGCATATTGTAAACAGATCATGAGCTATTCGCTCTCATCTGTAGAAGGTAGAGGCATTTATGCATAGTTAATGAAAGTAGGTAGATTTGAATGATAGATTAGACAGTTTTAGGAGTAGGAGGGAAAACGGATATATACACCCTCGCCTTTCTATCATTAGTTAGTTGTATCACTAGAACGGAAGCATAGAGCACAAGTAGAGAGTTGTAGAGGAGAACCCATGTACAGGATCTTTGAATTAATATATGAAGCTTTGAATCAGATTTCATGGTGTTATGATGTTTTCTGTTTATACATGGTGAATGATATGCTTACAATTGTTTTATTCTCTATGTTATGTATTTGTTATGAGGCTATGCTATGTATGTATGATTTCATGTTGAATGTTTGAAGTCTAAGAGAAGAAAGAGAATGAGTTTCAATTGTTTCTCTTCCTGAGTGAGAGAATTTCTTGCAAGGAGTGCAGTGGAACGTCTGCAAGGAGTGCATTGACAAAGGTTCAAGGTTTATCTCTGAAAGCTTAGGAGGGTTACCATTGTTCTCATTCCAGTAGAAGTGCGTGTGAAGCACAGAAGCCATGCAAGGTGTGCACAGGCTAGTTGAAACCTTAGAAGTTATTAGCTAAGGAAAGGGTTGAAGGACTACCGTAGCAGAGAGTGCATAGAGTCGAGAAATCAAATACTTAGAAGTATTTGAAAGAGTGCCACAATGAGTGCATGCAGGAATCCTTTGGAGATTTGATTTTTCAAGTTAAATCTCGAGGAGGGATAATACCTTTGAAGCATTCAAAGGGAGACAAGATAGAAATTATCTTGCAGAAGTAAAGCTCAGGAGGGAGGACGTTGATTCATCTTGTGGGAGCCATTGAGGAAGGAACTGAACGGTCAGGATTCTCCATGGAGAACTCACAAATTCGCGAGGACCATAGGATCCAGAGAAGCTGCAACGTGGATAGAGGTTGAACGAACTCATCCTTTTGGGTTCAAGAATCAATGAGGACCATTGAATGTGGCCAGGTAGAGCATTGGATCATTTCTCGCCTCTTGGGGTTCATGAGTTTGGAGGTGGAAGACCAAACCCTTGGAGTCGCAAAGTTTCGAGTTGTGAGAAGTGGAGGAAGAAATCTAGGCCATTGGATATGAACAAGCAGGAACAACCACGGGATTAGAATCCTCTTCGCTATATCACGTATCAGGGTTTCGGAGGTTGGGAGGAGTTAGTTTCAACTGCAGGAGTTGAGAAGTGGCGAGAGCTGAGAGCTCATGTGAATGCATGGCACATCTGTCAGGTGGGGACCACAAGGGTGACAGGTGGCATGTACTCGCGCATCAAGGGGGCAACCTATAGTTTCCCTATCGTGTCTCGCGATTTCACAAAGGAGGAGCACGAAGGCTCTACACTCCAACTCGTGAGATTGCAAGTTGCGAGAAGTGCGAAAAGGAAGTCAAACCATCGCTAACTATCGCATCTCAGGATTTTGTAGAAGAAGAGCACGAGAGCTCAATGCTTCAACTCGCGAGGTTGCGAGTTGTGAGAATTTTTCAAAGGGAGGTCAACCATCACCTCTCAGGGTTTCGTAAGGGGAGAGTGCCAAGGTTCGATACTCCAACTCACAAGGTCGCGATGTTGCGAGAGGTGCTAGTGCTTAGCCCTAGCTGACGATCATGCATGGAGGGAACTTGAAAGGAAAATATCCATACCCGTATTGCCATCTCGGGTATCAAGAGTTTGGAAAAGAGGAGTCGAGGGTATTCAACCCATGAACTCACGAATTGCGAGTTGCGAAAGGCGTTTGCGCCAAGGCCAGTTGTGTTCGTGTGGAGGTGAAACTCGCACCTTGTGCATGTTCACATAAGGGGGTTTCAGAAGGACCTATGGATCGATTTGTTGAAGGTTTTGATAGGGATCCGAAAGAGCCACTTCGGCTCAAGGATATTTAAATGATCCTATGATCGGATATTGGCCTGTGGGTTCGAGGTCTGCGCCATCTTGGATAGTCAAATATCACCAAATGACAAATTCGGTCTTGGATACAACAAGGAAGAAATCAGTACTCCTAAGAAAGCTGATGCAATTCCTTCATTTGTAAAGGGTGAAGACAAGTCTGACAGAGGTCCTTCATTTGTAAAAAGGGAAAGAGGGTATGACTCAGGTTCTTCATTTTCAAAGAATTAAAGCAATACTACAATATTTAGAAGATCGGATCAAGAAAGACACCTAGAAGCTACTCATACACCTCAAAGTAAGTTTAGAAGAGAGACACCTTCATGGATGAATCAAAGGAGGTATGAGAGTGTTTGTAATGGTTATTATTTTTCCTTGTGATGAATATGGTCATAAAAGCCTTGGATTGTAGGCATCATAGAAGAAAAATGAAGTTGTTGTGATAGAAGATCAAAAAATAAAGTTCAAGAAACCAGGACACTTATAGATGTGGATAGCAAAGACTCAACAAGAGAACATGAGTGAAGTTAATTGTTGCAAAAATAATTGCAATCATGTGACAAGCATAGTATAAAATTTCTCAGACGACTTTAGAGAAGTGTACAGTAAAGAATCATCTTGGATAAAGATGGATACATATGGTTAGAGATCGATGAATATCAATGGGCATATCCAAGGGTTGTTTGAAAAATATGAGCTGCAATTGTGTAGTGTTCCAGTAGAACAACGACATCCGCAGCAGTAGCATTCTGATGTACAAAAATTATATACATGACATCCTGTAGAGATAACAAAAGGAAATACCTTGTCAGAAAGAAATAATATTTTGCCAAAGGGGAAGAGAAGTTAGAATCAAAGAGAGAAGAGTGACAGGGGGAGTCATTCAGTTATGACAAGAAAATGTTGATGAAGGAGTCCCAGTAAGAGAGATGAGCAATATTGAGTATGCTACAGAGGACACAACTGAAGTTGAAGATGAATAGGTCCAAGAATCCGGTATTTCATTCCAAGACAAAGCACATCCCCATAAAATACCATTTTCTGAGCAGGTCACCAATAATATTGTTCAAGTTCATTATATTCCAACCATAGAACAAATTACAGACATCTTTACTAAACCCCATTATCAACCTAAGAGAGTCCATCCTGTCAGAGGGAGTATGTGTTGGTTGAATATCTGATACCTCTGCAATGTACTACAACAGCTCAGGGGGGCATGTTTTCTTTGACATTGATGTCAAAGGGGGAGAAAAGGAGTGGTCTATATGTTATAGTTGGAGGTCCAAGAAGAATAGTGCAGCCTGTCAGGGTTGCCATCAATGCCAAAGGGGGAAATTGTTGGCATGTTTACAAGAAAGCGCGTGCTTGTCATTGATGGAAAGAACAAAAACGACGATGGAAAGATTACAGGCATAGTGTGCAGAAGGAATCAAAGCTCAGAAGATATGGTGCGATAAAACTCAGATCAAATCAAGATCGTCAAATTTTCAAGCCATATCTACGGTAGGGATGAATTGCAGGGAGCGAAAGCTGAATTAAAATACTTGCCAGTTACAATCCCGCAATCTATCTAGATCATCAGATCTCATAGATTCAAATATCTATGATTGCGGTTGATCCAACAAACAATGAGTTTAAGTTAGATTAAATCGTGACCTTCGGATCGCCAAATCTATGGCAGGGGTGAATTGCAAAGATTGAAAGGAGAATTAAACATTGTGCTTGTTCCAATCCCACAATTATTCAGGACCGTCTGATATTATAACTTCGAAGATCGATGATTGTGGTTGACTCACCAACAGTGCACAACTTCAAATTATGGAGTTTGGGTGTCGAGTTAAATCACTCGCAAGTTGTGGTTCTGCAATCATCGTTGATCGTTGATCTTCTTTGTGTGTCCTCATGACCATTGGATCATTTTTTAGTGGAAGGAAAGGATAAGTAGGGAAAAATGATTGAGAATTCGATTATGTGAATTCCCGTTAGCCGTTGGATCACTTTCGAGTGGAAGGACAGCATAAGCTAGCAAATCTGCATCGTAGAAAGATCGAGTCATCTATCTAAGTTCATGATCAACGAACAACATTCACTTCATATCTAAAGACGTTAGGAGGTTACACTCTGAAGAGATTGATATTTGAAATTCCCGAAATGTGAATTTTCGTTAGTCATTGGATCATTCCAAGTGGAAGGACAGGATATGCTAGAAGATTCTAAGATTCTAATCAATGAATAGGATTCACTTCGTATATAAAGATATGAGGAGGTTACGCTCTGGAAAGTTTGAGATTGGAAAAACCCGAAGCCCAGAAATCCGAAATGAATAAGGACCATCGGATTTGGAGGACACACAAGGACCGTTGGATCAGTGTTGTTGGTCAGCAAACCACGTCAGAAGACCACATCAACAGATCATGTCAGCAGACCATGTCAGCAAGGATATGTGCCAGACCATGTCAGCAGACCACGTCAACAAATACACATGGAATAATCAGATGATGACAAGTGTCAAGAAGAAATTGGCTCGTGCCATGTCAACAAGTGATGTAAGCAAGTTGTGTCACTCCAAGAGAATTTCTTTGGGAGTTTCACCACCAAGAAATGTCAAAAGTTCTGAAGTCCCGAAGGATGGAGGTCCGAAGTCACTCTCAGTTGTTGATCTAAGATACACCGAGAGTTAGGAAAACTGTTAGATCCAAGAGAAGAACATGTGCCACATGATTATCCACGTCAGCATGACTATGTTGGCAAGGACACATGGCGCAATCAAACAATGACAAGTGTTAAGTTGATTCGGCATTTCAGGTACTTGGAAATCACAAATCCTAGTGACGCGTGGCAGCTACTAGGCTCATGACACATCATCAAGTGACGTAAGTAAGTGACATCACTCTGGAGGAAAGAAGGTGTTTGAGATTTGAAATATTCGAAGTCTGGAGACCCAAAGGAGATCTCGACTGTTGATCCGAAAGGGAAACATGTCAGTGGATTGACAACTTCGGAAGATTGACATATGGAGAAAAGAATGGGTTGAGATTTGAAATCTCTGAAGTCCGGAGACCCGTAGGAGATATCAATCATTGATATGATGTTGGGTGCACTCTCAACCATTGATAAATATACAGTGGAAGGATAGTGTAAGTGTAATAGCCAAAGACCCATAGTAAAAGGTGGCCATCCATCTCAATGGTTGATTAAGTCATGGTCGTCGGATTAAGCCTTGTAAGAATCAAATCTAACGATTGATCTGTTTCCACAAAATGAATGTAAACCATCTGATCTGTTCAAGAATTCTGATTCGAAAGCTTCGAAAGGTTTGAAACCCAAAAGTTCCAAAGGGAAAAGTGTCGAAGTTACGACAGTCGTCCATTTCAGGATAATGAATTGTGGTCGTTGAATTGATAAGCACTCAAGTGCTCGTTAAGCCCAAGTGTACGGTCACCACCAGTGTTCACGTGAAGGAAGGAGCTTAGAAGCCAAAGAAGCCATAATTGATTGGTTGTAACTGGTAGAATGGAGTTATTGTATCGGCCAGAGAAATCAAGGAGCTGAAGAGTCTCGAGGTAATTGCCAATGGAATGAAGACTGGTCATAGAGACAATTGATAGATGGAAAGTGTCAAATTTTGTAACTGCAACAGAGAGGATAAGATCAACCTTGACAAAGAAGACAAAGTGTCACACTACCAGAGAAGGAAAAGAATCTCAGGATAAGCCACTGATGATGAACAAACTTAGTATAACCACTAAAGAAGATGATGAGTTGCATGGATGATCTGGCAGAGGAATTGGCATGATACGCAGAAAAGAGAAGAGATGATTATTGTTGTTGAGTTTGATTCATGCAGGTAGAAGCATGATGTGTGCAGGAAATGAAACGAATAGAAGAGGCATAACGCATAGAATGGAAATAAGACACAGAGCATAAAGCACAGAAGAAGCAAGGAAAAGATATTCATATCTGAGAGAGGAAGAGAAAGATGAGGTGCACATACAGAGATAGAGCAGAAGATCAAAAAGCTCAAGAAGATGCGAGCAGGAAGACACTGATGCAGGCAGAGAAGAGCATTGTAGCATAATAGTGATGAGACTGGTAAGCCATTGATAAATACTGTATCACTGTGATAAATTTATGAGAAGAAAAGATTTATATTTCAGGGTGGTAGGGAGGTGATAGGGAGGATTGTTGTCCTTAGAGTTTCAAGTGGGTGCTTGAACACAGGGAGTTGTAGCTTCCATCTGGTTGCAGCCAGAAAAACCAGGGTGTTAGGTTGGTGCAAGGGAGAACTATTGTTCTCTGTTATACAGGTTGGTGCATGTGTAACTGGAAGTTGGTGCTTCCATCCAGTTGGTGCTAGAACACTCAGGGAGTTGGTTCTTCCTTCTAGTGGGTGCTAGAGAAACCAGGGAATTGGTGCTTCCTTCTAGTGGGTGCTAGAGAAACCAGAGATTTGGTGCTCTCAGCAAGTTGCTTCTTGCAAAACAAAGGTGGTATCCTCAAAGGGAGTTAGTGCTCCTAAGAATGATAATGTACAAAAAATAAAGATTACTTATCATATCAAGAAGAAGAGGTTTTTCCCTTTATGGGTTTCCTCAAGAAATATATGTCTCGATATATTTCATGTGTGTGATTGATGTTGAATGTTTTATTGCTTACTTCACTACATTATTGTGATCACCATTGAGTGTTCTATAAAGATTTTAAAATGGGCATAATTGTTTAAGCACAGTAAAAATTGATTCACCCCCCCTCTTATATGTCCAACACAATTTTTTAGACTCCAAGTCTCGAGATTAAGCAGAAGGATAAATCAGTATAGAGGAGTGATAGACTAGTGGACAAGGCCACATCTAGTGAACGGGGCTAAATCTGGTGGAGGTATGAATTCTATGGGACCTGGAAGTTCGTGGATCGTGGGTGTTGTCGATCGACAGTCATAGGACATATCAGGTGGAGAAATAACACGTCAATTAATCTCTTGAAGGTGGGCCGATAAGAATATCGTGGTTTCGTTTCGAGGGGACGTGGCGTCATCAGATACATATTGGGGGGGAAAGTGGGTAATCTTGTAACCACCCAAGCCCGCTCTGATGTCACGTGTCAAAAAATTATTAGATATGTCAAATCCAGGGATCGCATGTGGAAAGGGAAAGTCAACGGTCGGTCAAATCACCTTAGGACACTTGTTTGGGTACTTTTTGTCCGTGCAATGTCGGGTGAACGCTGCCAAAAAACTAATTTGAAGGCTCATCGTTTTAAATTGATGTTCAAACTTGATAAACCATTATCCATGCAAGGACTTTCGTCAGAAACCCATGATTGATAATCAATGACGACTATCATTCAAAACAGGGATGGCATTACTCTATTTTGGGTGATTAACGTTTTATTTCAGAATGGGATAAACACAGATTGAATCTTCCAGTTAAGGTAAGATAATCTCATGCTTTCTAGAAAACCAAGGAAAATGGATAAGACATACCAAGCGACCTCCAGAAAACCGGGATATTCAAATAATATGAAAAATTTATCAGTGAAGAAGAAAGAAAAGCTTTTTGCACGATTGTTGGCATAAAATTTCATAAAAAGTCAATGAATGAACCAGAGTCAGGTGAAGGAATTAGATTAAATCTTATCCTGAAGGATTTTATCATCAATGGATATGCAGATGGACATCCCATGCAAGCTGGCAAGGGAAAAAGGAGCAAGCAATAGAAGACAGAGGTTAAAGCTGAAGTGGTTGAAAGTGTTGGAGAAAATGAGCATGCCTGGCTTGACACTTTAAAGGAAGAAATGGCTAATCTGAAATAGATTTTAAGCTAAATTAAGTATGTTTCGAAGAATTTTGTAATGATACAAACAAGTGGCATTCAAGGAAAAAATCTCAAATATGTGAGTTTGGGTCTATAACATCCCCTAGAAAATAGGAGTTCAATTGTTGTACATTACTCCTTTCATGACCGATGTCTATTTTTGGAACTTTGGGGAAGGTGGTTCATTTTGAGTTCCATATGTAATGTATCTATGTATACTAGCAAAAAGATAAATGAATGGTTGGACTTACCGGAGAGGGGCCTGCCCTCGTAGCAGGAGAACTTTGTAGTTTTTTATGAAATCTTAATATAAGAAGAAAAGTTTTTTCTAAGACAACAGAGATTCATCATGGTTTTGATGTTCAGTGTGTCTTCTTGTATTTCATTATTCATGAATGTGTGTTTTCTGCTAGTAGTAATCTTTGAGTAATAGAAGGAATTCATTTTTTTTTTTGCTCCTTCTTAATTCGATTATACTTGTAATGTATTTTGGTTATTGTTTCAAACTTCACTCATGATCAGTGCTCTATTTGCAGTAGTGAGCCCTTGTGTTTTCTCTTCTAATGCTTCACCAAGAGATTCACCCTCTATTAGACGACTCTTGTTGATAGTATTCTTTCCTCTCCTCTCCTCTACCACCTCATATTACTTATTTGTATGAACATCATAACTATTTTGCCTATGTTCCCTCTAGAAATACATAGCTTATAACTCTTCATGCTTTTCAGGAATAGACCCCATTTCCTAATGGCCCTTCTCTTCTATTTTGTCCTACTAGCTTTAAATTTTATACCATGGAAGAATATTACCTCTGCACATGCATTGCCAAACCTTTTGAATACCTCAAATAGAAATATTCCCTAGAGAGCCCTCTCTGGTTGGAAGGGTCGAAATCCAACCTAAAGTTGGTTGAAATAGTTACCTTTGTCATTTGTTCTATTAACCGAACGAATTTACAGAGTGGTAGACCACTCCTATTCTCCTGAAGTAGCACTTCATCGAAGCACTTAACGCTTCCCTTCATACGTCTGATCTAATGGATGAGAGAGATCCATGTTGAATCCCTAGATCGATGACCCTCATCAATTCATGACTTTGGATTTTTTTGAGGATTGTGGAGTCACAAGTCCTGAAGCCGAAAGAGCTAGCTCCTTTCATACTAGCGCAAGGTTCCCAGGCCCTGGTCACATGGGTTCTTTGGGTAATCTTATGGGCTAGGCGTAAATTCTTTTGCCGCCAATGGGTTAAGAAAACGGGCATGATCCCTCGGTCAGATGGGTGGTCAGTTTGAAGGGAAATGTCCTTCTCCCATAGAGATGAACTTGATATTCTTTCGAAGGAGAATTCAAAGGATCGACAAGACTTAGGAGTTTCATATACTCCTACCCTGACTCTCATGCGGACTCACATCCCATGACCCTCTAACAATTAAAATGAGATAAATCAAAGATCATATAGATACAAGAGTTTACAGAAAATCAAAGAAAATTTCTAATAACTGTTCAAATATTAAAAGATTTAATCATAAACATAGACATTTCATCCAGTATATTACACAGAGCATGACAATACTTATCAGAACTAGAAAATGTGAAGCAACTATTGAAAGGGGTGTATGTGTCCTCCCAACCATAGGCACAGTCACTCTTGAAGGATTTACCACTGGCCACCCCTGAGCTAGACAATGATGCTCTCAGAGAGATTCTTTCTCTTTGCTCCACAACAGTCAGAGATGGAGGTTACTCTCCTCCTCCCACAGGAACTTGGTATCTGGTTTTTTCTACTCCAAGAAAGGAGGTATGAATGAGTACTTCCTCGGTCACTCATCAGCCTAGTTTATCATCTTGTAGACAAACCCTGTCCATGGCTTCTTTCATCCAAAACGAGCTTACTGCTCAACTTTTTCTTTCAAATTCAGAGTTGAAGTATCCTTCCCTTCTCTTCTTGGGAGAGTGTTTTCTCTACTCTGCTATCTGGAAGATCTGTCTATGTCCCTAAATTACCTCATTTTTTTCCTTCCTAAGCAAGGTTGTGTGGGTCCAAATCCCAATTCATGGTTAGGCATGGAATCCTTATAGTTGGGTGGCCTACCCCATCTCCTCATTAACACTTGAGGGTGGCCTTCCAACTACCAGCCTGACTGGTAATTCATTTCTGGGTCATAGGACTGTTGAGAAATTACACCCAGTAGGTATTGGTCTGGTGAGGGTCATATCAACCATTCTTGGTTTCCCCTTAACATCTCTCTCATAGCATCGATGGTCTATCTTGGAAAACATCCCTCCTTTCAGCAGTTGTGCAACATATATCAATTTTCTATTAATAATAGAAAATTCATACATTGACCCTTTTATACAAAGGTTCATCAAATCAAACACTCACACATGTTTAGTCTACCATAGTCTCTTGGAAAATTATAGTAGTATTTACAAGATGGAGGAAATAGGGGTATTACAATCCCATCCCCCTTAAAGGAACATCATTCTCAATGTTCTATCTGTCGATGTGCTCTGTATGTACAAATTTAAAAAAAAAAAATAGATATGTCTATCTCATGACATCCTCCATTTCTCAGGTAGCCTCATCTGGGCCAAAGTGTTTCCACTACACCTTGACATGTGCAATGGTTTTGTTCCTGAGTGGTGTTTCCTTCCTATATATTATGCATTGAGGTTTTGGCAGGAATTATCCCTCGGGTTCCACCTGAATCATAGACCAGTCAATAATATGATTAGAATCATGCACATACTTCTTTAATAAAGAAACATGGAAAACATTATGTGCCTTCACTGTGGGAGGAAGTGCTAGCCGATAGGCTACTGGTCCCACTCTATCCAAAACTTCAAAGGGTCCATAATATTGAGGTGCCATCTTGGCACAAGCTCCCAACCTCAAAGAGATTTTCTTGGGTCTAACTCGGAGATACACATGATCCCCTGCTTTGAACTCTCTAAGAGTCATTTTCATGTCTGGATAGCTCTTTTGTATATCCTGGGATATCTTCAGATTTTTCATGATCTGAATCACTTGATGTTCCATTTACTTTAGAATATCTGGCCCAATTGTAACTCTATCTACTGGATTGTTTCGACTGATTGGAATTTTGCATTTCCTTCCATTGAGGGCTTCAAAATGGCTCATTTTTAATGAATCTTGATAGCCATTGTTGTAGGAAAATTATATCAGTGCTAGGTATTTCTCCCACTTCTTGGGTTGATGCATTACATGCATCCTCAACATGTATTCTAATACTTGGTTTACCCTCTCTGTATTCCCATCAGTTTGAGGGTAATAGGTTGTACTAAAGAGTATTTTTTTTTCAAAACCAGTAAACAGATATTTCCAAAATTTTGAAGTAAACTTTGTATCTCTATTGGATATAATTTCCTTAGGCATGCCATGTAGTCTAAATATATATTTTATGAAGATGTTGGAAATATATATTGCCTTGCAAGTTGACTTGATAGGTGTGAAGTGAGCAACTTTGCTCAGTTTTTCCACAACTACCATGATGGCATCATTTTGTTTGGTTGATCTTGGTAATCCTGTGATGAAATCCATGGAGACGATTTCCCATTTCCATTCGGGAATTGGTAGGGGATGAAACAACCCTATTGAGTGCCTATTCTCTTCCTTGACTTACTAACATTCTAGACACTTATCTAAGTAATCAACTATGTCCTTTTTCATTCCAGGCCAATAAAATAGTTTCCTAGTGGCCGTGATCATTTTCTGATAACCAGGATGACCAGGATATGGTATTTTGTGTAGTTCATCCATTATGAACCTCTTCAAGTCGTCACAACTTGGGATATATAATATTTCCTTGTAAGTAAGAAGGTCATCATTAAGCATCTAATAACCTTCATACTTCATCCCTAAGGGCTCTTTCTTTAGGTATGATGTCACAGTCTTGAAAAATGCATATGTTTCTTATGCAATTTTGATCCTCTCTTTGATGTATGATTCACTGGTGCTTACAGTTTCCAAGTGAACTACTTTAATATTTATACTAAGGGAATCAACCACCATGTTCTCCTTTCCTTTGATATGTTTTATTTCAAAATCAAACTCACTAAGGATAGCCATCCACCTAGCTTGTCTCACATTGAGTTTTAGTTGGTCAAACAAATACCTCAACCCACTATGGTTTATCATAAGTACAAATATTATACCTAAGAGGTAATGCCTCCACTTTTTTAAAGCATGCACTATGGCAACCAATTCCATATCATGGGTCACATAATTGACTTCATGCTCATTCAATTTTTTGGACTCGTAGTAAAGCGCATGTCCTTCTTGCATAAGGACTCCTCTGATCCCTTCCTTGTAAGCATTTGTACACACAATGAAGTATTTTTTTGGATCTACAATATTTAGTATAGGAACATTGGTTAGAAGGTATTTCAGATCTTGAAATCTTTCTTCACATTCTGATGTTCAAATGAATTTAACCCCCTTTTTCTAAAGGGAGGTGATTGGGAAACCAATCTTGGAGAATCCTATTATGAATCTCCTATAGAATCCTACGAGGCCCATTAAGGATCTGAGATCAGATACATCCTTTGGGGTAGACCAATCCATTATGGCTTTAATCCTGTCATGATCAACTGCCACTCCTTCCTCAAAAATAACATGGCCTAAGTAATGGACTTGTTTCTGGAAAAAGTCACACTTACTAAGATTAGCATAGATATGATATTCTCTTAGCACTTGGAGTATTAGATTGAGGTGTTATTCATGCTCTTCCCTATTCTTGGAATAGATTAGGATATCATCCATGAAAATCAACACAAACCTATCCAAGAACTTTATGAATACATTATTCATTAAGCACATGAAAGTGGTTGGGGCATTGGTAAGCCCAAATGGCACCACCACAAATTCATAGTGACCATATATTGTCCTAAAGGTTGTCTTGTGGATGTAGTCATCTTTAATTCAGACCTGATGGTATCTAGACCTTAAGTCAATCTTGGAGAAGATGGTAGCACCCCTTAATTGGTCAAAACATTCATCGATTCTTGGCAAGGGATACTTATTCTTGATGTTCATCTTATTGAGTTGTCTATAATCTATGCATAATCTGAGTGTGCCATCTTTCTTTTTCACAAACAAGGCTGGTGCTCCCCATGGGGACACACTAGGCCAAATGTAGCATTTTTCCCACATCTCCTTCAGCTGTAATTTGAGCTCAAATAGATCTGGTGTACTCATTATATAGGTTGTTATAAACATTTTCACTGCTCCTGGTACAAGTTCTATTGAAAAATCAATATCCCTTCTTGGAGGTAGACCTGGCACCTCTTCTAGGAATACATATTTATATTCTCTCAACATGGGATGGTCCTCTAGGTTGGCTTTGTCATTCTTAACAAATTTTAGTACTTGTATTGCATACAAGGGACATCCCTTTCTGTGATACTTCTTCACTTGGAGGGTTGATATTTGTCTCACTGAGACAAGCTTTTGAATCCTTTGTAGGGTTAGCCTTCTTACTTCTTCATTTTCACACTCCAAAGTTTTACTATAGAACTCCAACTTGGTTTTGTGGGAAGCCTACCAGTCCATGCCAATCAGTAGGTCATAATATCCTAGAGGATGTATGTTTAGGTTTGATTGGGTGGGAAACCCACTCATGACAAATTGGCATGTTGGTATGGTCTTTGTTACTTTTATTTTGTTTCCAGTGGCTAGTTGTACCAGCTATGATTTAATATGTTTAACTTGTTTCAATTTACATTTCTCAACAGTTTGAGGGGAAACATAACTCCAATTATAACCAGGGTCAACTAAAATGGAAATAGGATGGTTGGCAATCGTACCTTCCATCTCCACCATTAAATCTTGGTGGTCAACTTGTTTATTATCCAGGGCTGCATAAATTTGTAGTAGGATCCTAGCCACATCAGTGACTATGGTATCCTCTTGGATTTTGTAGACCCTCCTATTGTTTTGTTTCCTATGTGGACAGTCCCTCGACATATGTTCCTCTCCACAACCCCAACAGTTCAAGGGTTCTCTCTTTGTGTTATCAGTCTTACTTGGAGCTACTCTGAATGGTTTCTTTCCACTCTGAGATGGAAAATTTTGTTGATACACACTTCTGGAAGGAAGTCTCAGCCTAGAGATCTTACCAAGGTTCTTAAATCTCTAGGTTTTAAACCCCTTCTTATTGAATCCATAATTATTTTTCTTCTTCCAGTCTTCATGGGGTTTTGTCTTACTCTTGAATTGCTCACACCAATACCTTGATTTTCAAATAGTATCTTCTAACATCTTTGGATCATCAAACTGAATTATGTCTGAGTAGGATTGAGGTAATCCACTAATAAACCATTGCATATTTACCTTTTCATTATTTATGTAGGGAACATACCTCATTAGTTCGAGAAATTTGTTGATATACTCATCTATGGTGAGTTGTCCCAACTTGAGTTCATATAATTCCTTGGTCTTTCCATCAAAGTGATTTTCTGACAGGTACTTATTCTTGAAGTATTTCTCAAATTGTTTTCATGACAAGTCCTTCTCATGGAATCCTTTCACATTCCTAAGGTCCTCCCACCAAATGGAAGCCTTCCCATTCAAGTTGAAAATGGCTATCTGAGCCTTTAAGTTTTTAGAGTAGTCATGCACTCTGAAGTACTTCTTCAATCTGAGTAGCCAAACTTATGCTTCTTCCCCCTTCTTAATCTCTCCATTGAAGGTGGGTGGTTTGGATTTATTGAATTCTTCAGGGTCACGACTCTTGGAATGTTTCCTCTTCTTTCCTCTTGTTTGAGAATGGGAACTGGTTTTGCCACTAGAATATTCCTTGGATTTGTCAGTGTCCTCACCAGAGGAATCTTCCATTGAATGTCTCTTGGCTCCATGTTGGGCCTTCTTTGAGGTTCTCCTTTTGGTGTGGCCACTTTTAGGACCATGCTTTTGTATCTCAGGTGGACTTGGAGTTTTCTTAGTATGATGCCTATCCACATGATTGGTAGTTGGACCATGTTGCAGTTTCCTTTGTATATCTGATAGAATTTACAATAGGACTGCATTAATTTCAATCTGCTTTTCCTGCTCCTTTATCAGCCTTTCATTGTCATCCTTATAACTCTATAATTCTTCCATGAGGCTTCTTACAGTTTCGACCAAATTTGGAGGGGTTTCCACCACCCTCCTTCCATCAGATTCTTCCTCTCTATTGTGGGAGCTCTCCCTCAACTCTTGATGTGTCACCATCGTTTACATTGTAGTTATCTTATTGTTCACTAACTACTTGAGTGTTGATAAAACATTTTCTCTTAATTACTAATATACCAATTCATGAACAAAACATATTATTGCAAGGTGAATTCAATTCTTTATTTGGAAACATTATCAACCTATAGTGCAGACTTCCAAAACATCTATCAACAACAGAAGGTTTCGTTCCTCTCTTCAGTAGAGGTTCAGACAATTTTCTTATAGAAGGGGGGTAAGGCATGGTGTTACCCCATAAGTTCTCTGATAATGCTTTTCTATGCGATTCGTGCATGAGCCCAAGCAGGCCAAGTGTTGTTTCCATGCTTTGATACCAATTTATAACACACCCAACCCCTTAAAGACCCTTTCTAGGGATGGGGCATCATATTTTCCCTTTCCTTGGTTCATTTTCAGTCCCTTACTAAGAAAAACCCTCTTATTCATCTCCCCAAAAATTTATGTCTCTCACTATGCACTTGAACCAGTTAACAGGGTCCTCCTCNTCAATGGTTGATTAAGTCATGGTCGTCGGATTAAGCCTTGTAAGAATCAAATCTAACGATTGATCTGTTTCCGCAAAATGAATGTAAACCATCTGATCTGTTCAGGAATTCTGATTCGAAAGATTCTAAAGGTTTGAAACCCAAAAGTTCCAAAGGTAAAAGTGTCGAAGTTACGACAGTCGTCCATTTCAGGAGAATGAATTGTGGTCGTTGAATTGATAAGCACTCAAGCGCTCGTTAAGCCCAAGTGTACGGTCACCGCCAGTGTTGACGTGAAGGAAGCAGCTTAGAAGCCAAAGAAGCCATAATTGACTGGTTGTAACTGGTAGAATGGAGTGATTGTATCGGCCAGAGAACTCGAGGAGCTGAAGAGTCTCGAGGTAACTGCCAATGGAATGAAGACTGGTCATAGAGACAATTGACAGATGGAAAGTGTCAAATTTTGTAACTGCAACAGAGAGGATAAGATTAACCTTGACAAAGAAGACAAAGTGTCACACTACCAGAGAAGGAAAAGAATCTCAGGATAAGCCACTGATGATGAACAAACTTAGTATAACCACTAAAGAAGATGATGAGTTGCATGGATGATCTGGCAGAGGAATTGGCATGATACGCAGAAAAGAGAAGAGATGATTATTGTTGTTGAGTTTGATTCATGCAGGTAGAAGCATGATGTGTGCAGGAAATGAAACGAATAGAAGAGGCATAACGCATAGAATGGAAATAAGACACAGAGCATAAAGCACAGAAGAAGCAAGGAAAAGATATTCATATCTGAGAGAGGAAGAGAAAGATGAGGTGCACATACAGAGATAGAGCAGAAGATCAAAAAGCTCAAGAAGATGCGAGCAGGAAGACACTGATGCAGGCAGAGAAGAGCATTGTAGCATAATAGTGATGAGACTGGTAAGCCATTGATAAATACTGTATCACTGTGATAAATTTATGAGAAGAAAAGATTTATATTTCAGGGTGGTAGGGAGGTGATAGGGAGGATTGTTGTCCTTAGAGTTTCAAGTGGGTGCTTGAACACAGGGAGTTGTAGCTTCCATCTGGTTGCAGCCAGAAAAACCAGGGTGTTAGGTTGGTGCAAGGGAGAACTATTGTTCTCTGTTATACAGGTTGGTGCATGTGTAACTGGAAGTTGGTGCTTCCATCCAGTTGGTGCTAGAACACTCAGGGAGTTGGTTCTTCCTTCTAGTGGGTGCTAGAGAAACCAGGGAATTGGTGCTTCCTTCTAGTGGGTGCTAGAGAAACCAGAGATTTGGTGCTCTCAGCAAGTTGCTTCTTGCAAAACAAAGGTGGTATCCTCAAAGGGAGTTAGTGCTCCTAAGAATGATAATGTACAAAAAATAAAGATTACTTATCATATCAAGAAGAAGAGGTTTTTCCCTTTATGGGTTTCCTCAAGAAATATATGTCTCGATATATTTCATGTGTGTGATTGATGTTGAATGTTTTATTGCTTACTTCACTACATTATTGTGATCACCATTGAGTGTTCTATAAAGATTTTAAAATGGGCATAATTGTTTAAGCACAGTAAAAATTGATTCACCCCCCCTCTTATATGTCCAACACAATTTTTTAGACTCCAAGTCTCGAGATTAAGCAGAAGGATAAATCAGTATAGAGGAGTGATAGACTAGTGGACAAGGCCACATCTAGTGAACGGGGCTAAATCTGGTGGAGGTATGAATTCTATGGGACCTGGAAGTTCGTGGATCGTGGGTGTTGTCGATCGACAGTCATAGGACATATCAGGTGGAGAAATAACACGTCAATTAATCTCTTGAAGGTGGGCCGATAAGAATATCGTGGTTTCGTTTCGAGGGGACGTGGCGTCATCAGATACATATTGGGGGGGAAAGTGGGTAATCTTGTAACCACCCAAGCCCGCTCTGATGTCACGTGTCAAAAAATTATTAGATATGTCAAATCCAGGGATCGCATGTGGAAAGGGAAAGTCAACGGTCGGTCAAATCACCTTAGGACACTTGTTTGGGTACTTTTTGTCCGTGCAATGTCGGGTGAACGCTGCCAAAAAACTAATTTGAAGGCTCATCGTTTTAAATTGATGTTCAAACTTGATAAACCATTATCCATGCAAGGACTTTCGTCAGAAACCCATGATTGATAATCAATGACGACTATCATTCAAAACAGGGATGGCATTACTCTATTTTGGGTGATTAACGTTTTATTTCAGAATGGGATAAACACAGATTGAATCTTCCAGTTAAGGTAAGATAATCTCATGCTTTCTAGAAAACCAAGGAAAATGGATAAGACATACCAAGCGACCTCCAGAAAACCGGGATATTCAAATAATATGAAAAATTTATCAGTGAAGAAGAAAGAAAAGCTTTTTGCACGATTGTTGGCATAAAATTTCATAAAAAGTCAATGAATGAACCAGAGTCAGGTGAAGGAATTAGATTAAATCTTATCCTGAAGGATTTTATCATCAATGGATATGCAGATGGACATCCCATGCAAGCTGGCAAGGGAAAAAGGAGCAAGCAATAGAAGACAGAGGTTAAAGCTGAAGTGGTTGAAAGTGTTGGAGAAAATGAGCATGCCTGGCTTGACACTTTAAAGGAAGAAATGGCTAATCTGAAATAGATTTTAAGCTAAATTAAGTATGTTTCGAAGAATTTTGTAATGATACAAACAAGTGGCATTCAAGGAAAAAATCTCAAATATGTGAGTTTGGGTCTATAACATCCCCTAGAAAATAGGAGTTCAATTGTTGTACATTACTCCTTTCATGACCGATGTCTATTTTTGGAACTTTGGGGAAGGTGGTTCATTTTGAGTTCCATATGTAATGTATCTATGTATACTAGCAAAAAGATAAATGAATGGTTGGACTTACCGGAGAGGGGCCTGCCCTCGTAGCAGGAGAACTTTGTAGTTTTTTATGAAATCTTAATATAAGAAGAAAAGTTTTTTCTAAGACAACAGAGATTCATCATGGTTTTGATGTTCAGTGTGTCTTCTTGTATTTCATTATTCATGAATGTGTGTTTTCTGCTAGTAGTAATCTTTGAGTAATAGAAGGAATTCATTTTTTTTTTTGCTCCTTCTTAATTCGATTATACTTGTAATGTATTTTGGTTATTGTTTCAAACTTCACTCATGATCAGTGCTCTATTTGCAGTAGTGAGCCCTTGTGTTTTCTCTTCTAATGCTTCACCAAGAGATTCACCCTCTATTAGACGACTCTTGTTGATAGTATTCTTTCCTCTCCTCTCCTCTACCACCTCATATTACTTATTTGTATGAACATCATAACTATTTTGCCTATGTTCCCTCTAGAAATACATAGCTTATAACTCTTCATGCTTTTCAGGAATAGACCCCATTTCCTAATGGCCCTTCTCTTCTATTTTGTCCTACTAGCTTTAAATTTTATACCATGGAAGAATATTACCTCTGCACATGCATTGCCAAACCTTTTGAATACCTCAAATAGAAATATTCCCTAGAGAGCCCTCTCTGGTTGGAAGGGTCGAAATCCAACCTAAAGTTGGTTGAAATAGTTACCTTTGTCATTTGTTCTATTAACCGAACGAATTTACAGAGTGGTAGACCACTCCTATTCTCCTGAAGTAGCACTTCATCGAAGCACTTAACGCTTCCCTTCATACGTCTGATCTAATGGATGAGAGAGATCCATGTTGAATCCCTAGATCGATGACCCTCATCAATTCATGACTTTGGATTTTTTTGAGGATTGTGGAGTCACAAGTCCTGAAGCCGAAAGAGCTAGCTCCTTTCATACTAGCGCAAGGTTCCCAGGCCCTGGTCACATGGGTTCTTTGGGTAATCTTATGGGCTAGGCGTAAATTCTTTTGCCGCCAATGGGTTAAGAAAACGGGCATGATCCCTCGGTCAGATGGGTGGTCAGTTTGAAGGGAAATGTCCTTCTCCCATAGAGATGAACTTGATATTCTTTCGAAGGAGAATTCAAAGGATCGACAAGACTTAGGAGTTTCATATACTCCTACCCTGACTCTCATGCGGACTCACATCCCATGACCCTCTAACAATTAAAATGAGATAAATCAAAGATCATATAGATACAAGAGTTTACAGAAAATCAAAGAAAATTTCTAATAACTGTTCAAATATTAAAAGATTTAATCATAAACATAGACATTTCATCCAGTATATTACACAGAGCATGACAATACTTATCAGAACTAGAAAATGTGAAGCAACTATTGAAAGGGGTGTATGTGTCCTCCCAACCATAGGCACAGTCACTCTTGAAGGATTTACCACTGGCCACCCCTGAGCTAGACAATGATGCTCTCAGAGAGATTCTTTCTCTTTGCTCCACAACAGTCAGAGATGGAGGTTACTCTCCTCCTCCCACAGGAACTTGGTATCTGGTTTTTTCTACTCCAAGAAAGGAGGTATGAATGAGTACTTCCTCGGTCACTCATCAGCCTAGTTTATCATCTTGTAGACAAACCCTGTCCATGGCTTCTTTCATCCAAAACGAGCTTACTGCTCAACTTTTTCTTTCAAATTCAGAGTTGAAGTATCCTTCCCTTCTCTTCTTGGGAGAGTGTTTTCTCTACTCTGCTATCTGGAAGATCTGTCTATGTCCCTAAATTACCTCATTTTTTTCCTTCCTAAGCAAGGTTGTGTGGGTCCAAATCCCAATTCATGGTTAGGCATGGAATCCTTATAGTTGGGTGGCCTACCCCATCTCCTCATTAACACTTGAGGGTGGCCTTCCAACTACCAGCCTGACTGGTAATTCATTTCTGGGTCATAGGACTGTTGAGAAATTACACCCAGTAGGTATTGGTCTGGTGAGGGTCATATCAACCATTCTTGGTTTCCCCTTAACATCTCTCTCATAGCATCGATGGTCTATCTTGGAAAACATCCCTCCTTTCAGCAGTTGTGCAACATATATCAATTTTCTATTAATAATAGAAAATTCATACATTGACCCTTTTATACAAAGGTTCATCAAATCAAACACTCACACATGTTTAGTCTACCATAGTCTCTTGGAAAATTATAGTAGTATTTACAAGATGGAGGAAATAGGGGTATTACAATCCCATCCCCCTTAAAGGAACATCATTCTCAATGTTCTATCTGTCGATGTGCTCTGTATGTACAAATTTAAAAAAAAAAAATAGATATGTCTATCTCATGACATCCTCCATTTCTCAGGTAGCCTCATCTGGGCCAAAGTGTTTCCACTACACCTTGACATGTGCAATGGTTTTGTTCCTGAGTGGTGTTTCCTTCCTATATATTATGCATTGAGGTTTTGGCAGGAATTATCCCTCGGGTTCCACCTGAATCATAGACCAGTCAATAATATGATTAGAATCATGCACATACTTCTTTAATAAAGAAACATGGAAAACATTATGTGCCTTCACTGTGGGAGGAAGTGCTAGCCGATAGGCTACTGGTCCCACTCTATCCAAAACTTCAAAGGGTCCATAATATTGAGGTGCCATCTTGGCACAAGCTCCCAACCTCAAAGAGATTTTCTTGGGTCTAACTCGGAGATACACATGATCCCCTGCTTTGAACTCTCTAAGAGTCATTTTCATGTCTGGATAGCTCTTTTGTATATCCTGGGATATCTTCAGATTTTTCATGATCTGAATCACTTGATGTTCCATTTACTTTAGAATATCTGGCCCAATTGTAACTCTATCTACTGGATTGTTTCGACTGATTGGAATTTTGCATTTCCTTCCATTGAGGGCTTCAAAATGGCTCATTTTTAATGAATCTTGATAGCCATTGTTGTAGGAAAATTATATCAGTGCTAGGTATTTCTCCCACTTCTTGGGTTGATGCATTACATGCATCCTCAACATGTATTCTAATACTTGGTTTACCCTCTCTGTATTCCCATCAGTTTGAGGGTAATAGGTTGTACTAAAGAGTATTTTTTTTTCAAAACCAGTAAACAGATATTTCCAAAATTTTGAAGTAAACTTTGTATCTCTATTGGATATAATTTCCTTAGGCATGCCATGTAGTCTAAATATATATTTTATGAAGATGTTGGAAATATATATTGCCTTGCAAGTTGACTTGATAGGTGTGAAGTGAGCAACTTTGCTCAGTTTTTCCACAACTACCATGATGGCATCATTTTGTTTGGTTGATCTTGGTAATCCTGTGATGAAATCCATGGAGACGATTTCCCATTTCCATTCGGGAATTGGTAGGGGATGAAACAACCCTATTGAGTGCCTATTCTCTTCCTTGACTTACTAACATTCTAGACACTTATCTAAGTAATCAACTATGTCCTTTTTCATTCCAGGCCAATAAAATAGTTTCCTAGTGGCCGTGATCATTTTCTGATAACCAGGATGACCAGGATATGGTATTTTGTGTAGTTCATCCATTATGAACCTCTTCAAGTCGTCACAACTTGGGATATATAATATTTCCTTGTAAGTAAGAAGGTCATCATTAAGCATCTAATAACCTTCATACTTCATCCCTAAGGGCTCTTTCTTTAGGTATGATGTCACAGTCTTGAAAAATGCATATGTTTCTTATGCAATTTTGATCCTCTCTTTGATGTATGATTCACTGGTGCTTACAGTTTCCAAGTGAACTACTTTAATATTTATACTAAGGGAATCAACCACCATGTTCTCCTTTCCTTTGATATGTTTTATTTCAAAATCAAACTCACTAAGGATAGCCATCCACCTAGCTTGTCTCACATTGAGTTTTAGTTGGTCAAACAAATACCTCAACCCACTATGGTTTATCATAAGTACAAATATTATACCTAAGAGGTAATGCCTCCACTTTTTTAAAGCATGCACTATGGCAACCAATTCCATATCATGGGTCACATAATTGACTTCATGCTCATTCAATTTTTTGGACTCGTAGTAAAGCGCATGTCCTTCTTGCATAAGGACTCCTCTGATCCCTTCCTTGTAAGCATTTGTACACACAATGAAGTATTTTTTTGGATCTACAATATTTAGTATAGGAACATTGGTTAGAAGGTATTTCAGATCTTGAAATCTTTCTTCACATTCTGATGTTCAAATGAATTTAACCCCCTTTTTCTAAAGGGAGGTGATTGGGAAACCAATCTTGGAGAATCCTATTATGAATCTCCTATAGAATCCTACGAGGCCCATTAAGGATCTGAGATCAGATACATCCTTTGGGGTAGACCAATCCATTATGGCTTTAATCCTGTCATGATCAACTGCCACTCCTTCCTCAAAAATAACATGGCCTAAGTAATGGACTTGTTTCTGGAAAAAGTCACACTTACTAAGATTAGCATAGATATGATATTCTCTTAGCACTTGGAGTATTAGATTGAGGTGTTATTCATGCTCTTCCCTATTCTTGGAATAGATTAGGATATCATCCATGAAAATCAACACAAACCTATCCAAGAACTTTATGAATACATTATTCATTAAGCACATGAAAGTGGTTGGGGCATTGGTAAGCCCAAATGGCACCACCACAAATTCATAGTGACCATATATTGTCCTAAAGGTTGTCTTGTGGATGTAGTCATCTTTAATTCAGACCTGATGGTATCTAGACCTTAAGTCAATCTTGGAGAAGATGGTAGCACCCCTTAATTGGTCAAAACATTCATCGATTCTTGGCAAGGGATACTTATTCTTGATGTTCATCTTATTGAGTTGTCTATAATCTATGCATAATCTGAGTGTGCCATCTTTCTTTTTCACAAACAAGGCTGGTGCTCCCCATGGGGACACACTAGGCCAAATGTAGCATTTTTCCCACATCTCCTTCAGCTGTAATTTGAGCTCAAATAGATCTGGTGTACTCATTATATAGGTTGTTATAAACATTTTCACTGCTCCTGGTACAAGTTCTATTGAAAAATCAATATCCCTTCTTGGAGGTAGACCTGGCACCTCTTCTAGGAATACATATTTATATTCTCTCAACATGGGATGGTCCTCTAGGTTGGCTTTGTCATTCTTAACAAATTTTAGTACTTGTATTGCATACAAGGGACATCCCTTTCTGTGATACTTCTTCACTTGGAGGGTTGATATTTGTCTCACTGAGACAAGCTTTTGAATCCTTTGTAGGGTTAGCCTTCTTACTTCTTCATTTTCACACTCCAAAGTTTTACTATAGAACTCCAACTTGGTTTTGTGGGAAGCCTACCAGTCCATGCCAATCAGTAGGTCATAATATCCTAGAGGATGTATGTTTAGGTTTGATTGGGTGGGAAACCCACTCATGACAAATTGGCATGTTGGTATGGTCTTTGTTACTTTTATTTTGTTTCCAGTGGCTAGTTGTACCAGCTATGATTTAATATGTTTAACTTGTTTCAATTTACATTTCTCAACAGTTTGAGGGGAAACATAACTCCAATTATAACCAGGGTCAACTAAAATGGAAATAGGATGGTTGGCAATCGTACCTTCCATCTCCACCATTAAATCTTGGTGGTCAACTTGTTTATTATCCAGGGCTGCATAAATTTGTAGTAGGATCCTAGCCACATCAGTGACTATGGTATCCTCTTGGATTTTGTAGACCCTCCTATTGTTTTGTTTCCTATGTGGACAGTCCCTCGACATATGTTCCTCTCCACAACCCCAACAGTTCAAGGGTTCTCTCTTTGTGTTATCAGTCTTACTTGGAGCTACTCTGAATGGTTTCTTTCCACTCTGAGATGGAAAATTTTGTTGATACACACTTCTGGAAGGAAGTCTCAGCCTAGAGATCTTACCAAGGTTCTTAAATCTCTAGGTTTTAAACCCCTTCTTATTGAATCCATAATTATTTTTCTTCTTCCAGTCTTCATGGGGTTTTGTCTTACTCTTGAATTGCTCACACCAATACCTTGATTTTCAAATAGTATCTTCTAACATCTTTGGATCATCAAACTGAATTATGTCTGAGTAGGATTGAGGTAATCCACTAATAAACCATTGCATATTTACCTTTTCATTATTTATGTAGGGAACATACCTCATTAGTTCGAGAAATTTGTTGATATACTCATCTATGGTGAGTTGTCCCAACTTGAGTTCATATAATTCCTTGGTCTTTCCATCAAAGTGATTTTCTGACAGGTACTTATTCTTGAAGTATTTCTCAAATTGTTTTCATGACAAGTCCTTCTCATGGAATCCTTTCACATTCCTAAGGTCCTCCCACCAAATGGAAGCCTTCCCATTCAAGTTGAAAATGGCTATCTGAGCCTTTAAGTTTTTAGAGTAGTCATGCACTCTGAAGTACTTCTTCAATCTGAGTAGCCAAACTTATGCTTCTTCCCCCTTCTTAATCTCTCCATTGAAGGTGGGTGGTTTGGATTTATTGAATTCTTCAGGGTCACGACTCTTGGAATGTTTCCTCTTCTTTCCTCTTGTTTGAGAATGGGAACTGGTTTTGCCACTAGAATATTCCTTGGATTTGTCAGTGTCCTCACCAGAGGAATCTTCCATTGAATGTCTCTTGGCTCCATGTTGGGCCTTCTTTGAGGTTCTCCTTTTGGTGTGGCCACTTTTAGGACCATGCTTTTGTATCTCAGGTGGACTTGGAGTTTTCTTAGTATGATGCCTATCCACATGATTGGTAGTTGGACCATGTTGCAGTTTCCTTTGTATATCTGATAGAATTTACAATAGGACTGCATTAATTTCAATCTGCTTTTCCTGCTCCTTTATCAGCCTTTCATTGTCATCCTTATAACTCTATAATTCTTCCATGAGGCTTCTTACAGTTTCGACCAAATTTGGAGGGGTTTCCACCACCCTCCTTCCATCAGATTCTTCCTCTCTATTGTGGGAGCTCTCCCTCAACTCTTGATGTGTCACCATCGTTTACATTGTAGTTATCTTATTGTTCACTAACTACTTGAGTGTTGATAAAACATTTTCTCTTAATTACTAATATACCAATTCATGAACAAAACATATTATTGCAAGGTGAATTCAATTCTTTATTTGGAAACATTATCAACCTATAGTGCAGACTTCCAAAACATCTATCAACAACAGAAGGTTTCGTTCCTCTCTTCAGTAGAGGTTCAGACAATTTTCTTATAGAAGGGGGGTAAGGCATGGTGTTACCCCATAAGTTCTCTGATAATGCTTTTCTATGCGATTCGTGCATGAGCCCAAGCAGGCCAAGTGTTGTTTCCATGCTTTGATACCAATTTATAACACACCCAACCCCTTAAAGACCCTTTCTAGGGATGGGGCATCATATTTTCCCTTTCCTTGGTTCATTTTCAGTCCCTTACTAAGAAAAACCCTCTTATTCATCTCCCCAAAAATTTATGTCTCTCACTATGCACTTGAACCAGTTAACAGGGTCCTCCTCATGACCTCAGGCTAAAAACCGGGAGCTAAGAGTTTGTGTTAGAAAAGGTTTCGACACTTTGGAAATTCCCGGATTTTGAGATTTTCAATGGTGTTGTCAAATTCTCAGATCGTCGAACAGCGGAGGAAACCAATGATCCATGTCCTCCCCCAAGATCCTACGATTAAAATTGGGCTCGACATTGGAACACTCATTTCTCCTAATCCCCGAAGTCCCAAAATATTTCCATGTGGCTTAGCCCTTCGAAAATTGACGTTCGGCGGTATTCGTTCCATGCTTTCAGCATTTGGCAATCGATGATCATTGTTGGAATTTTGACGTTCGAAAGCCATCTATACTCATTGTACCCTCCTTAGCTATACTATGTTCAATCTTTCAAACTTCTGAAATCATCCAAACTCCTGGAGTTCTGGATACATCACCAGCCATGTTGGCCAGGTGAGCATGAACCAGAAGTTGACATGCAGCGAGGGTCAAGGGGTGACATGTGTCCTCATTAGGGGGTGACACATGTCATGATTTAATATTCATAAATGGTCTTTGAATCAGCCAAATATGGGTGACACGTGGAACCTTGGTTGCGGGTCCATGTCACCCGGGATGACGTTAGTCGGCCACATCAACCCCCATCATACGATTTGGATTTATCCATGTGGATCCATAGATCCACAATCCTCGTTAATTCGCAGCTCCAATATTCAAAGCTTATTGATTCCTCTCGACGCAAATCCCCCAAAGAGCCAAGTCTCCAGACTCTCGGATCTAGCACCACGCATCCTCTTCCTACCAACAGCTGAGATTTATTTCGACGTTCATGACTTCGACAGTTTTGATGCTTCCTAGAATATTCACCAGGTTCCTCCAGAGTACAAGTCTTCAGACTACGGGATCACTTGCCACGTACCCACTCATCCAACGATCCTAGTTCAATGGAAAACCCTTTGACAGTGGACGAGTAGGACCACGTGTCACTCCACGACATGTGCCTGATCAATTGATTAACTGAGGGTAGTTCTTTAGATCGACGACTGAGAGCGATCCCGAAGGATTCAAATATCGATGGTCCACATCACTTCAACACTTTGACATTCAGGAATTCGGATTATATCTCCCGACTTTCCTTCCAGACCATGCCAGGCCTACCGCCACATGTACCTATCATCTACAGCCAGGATTTACTCTGGCTTGCAGAGCTCTGGGAAAACTCATGCATCCCTATATCATTGAATACCTGGACCTTTCGGATAATAGTTGATCTGTGAACATGTGTCCCTCCATTTTCAATGGCCCAGTTTAACTTCGCGACTCCGACATTCTGGAATTTTGGTGCTAGACCACTCTTATTCTTCTGAAGTATCACTTTGTCAAAGCACTTAACGCTTCCCTTCCTATGTACAATCTAGCGACTAAGAGATATCCATGATGAATCCACAGATCGACAATCATCGTTAATTCACGAATTTGGCCTTCGAATGTTTTGGAGGATTGTTGAGTGACAAGTCTGGAAGTCTCGAAGCTGAAAGAGCTATCTCATTTTGGACTAGCGTAGGGTTCCTAGGCCCTGGTCACATGGGTTCTTTGGGAAATCTTATGGGATAGGCACAAATCCTTTTGTCTCCAATGGGTTAATAACATGGGCTTGAGCCCTCGGTCAAATGGGTTCTCAGTCTAAAGGGAAACACCCTTCTCCCACAAAGATGAGCTTGGCATTCCCGCTAAGGAGAATTCAAAGGATCAGCAGGACTTAGGCGTTTCATATACTCCTACCCTGACTCTCCTGTGGACTCACATCCCATGACCCTCTAAAAACTAAACTGAGATAAATAAAATATCATATAGATACAACAGTTTACAGAAAACCAAAGAGAATTTCTAATAATTATTCAAATACTGAAAGACTTAATCATAAACATAGACATTTCATCTAGTATATTACACAGAGCATGAAAATACTTATCAGAACTAGAAAATATGAAGGAAATGTTGAAAGGGGTGCTTGTTTCTTCCCAACCATGGGCACAGTCATGTTAGAATATAGAGGATTGTGCTCGTTTAACCATTGATGATACCCTCGTCACCCAACCATAGGCCGAAGCCACCCTCTGAGCACCTTGACCTTGACCGAGAAGAGAATTCTGGAAACAATCAATAGCCAAGAGAGGCTAAATGCACCAAGCAAGAGAATAGAAACTAAACTGAACAGATGATCCCACCCAGAAGCTAGCGCACCACTTTCCCAGCTCTCCCAGAAACTTGC
>JZKD02S2266655.1:24347-35761 GCA_000966675.3 Picea glauca | reverse complement strand
ATCTCCTTTGGAATTGAATATGATGTAGAGTCAAAGATTCTTTTGGTGACTCTATGGCACCATAATTCCTAGTACTTTAACTTATACACGCATTCCTTTATACTAATAACGTGCAACACTTTCTTTTAATGGGTTGATAAATAGTGAATAATATATAAAATGAAACAATCAAATGCATTGTTATTAAATTATTTCTCTTGTTTTAGAATAGTTTATGTAAAAAAAAAATTAATAGGAAAAAAATATTAAAATTTATTAATATATATTAATAAAATTAATTTATAAAAATATTAAAATTAATTTTTTTTATTAATGTAAAATAATTTTAAATTAATTAATATATATTAATAAAATATTAAAGTCAAATAAATATTTCATAAATATTCAAAAGAAATCAATATTTATATTTAAAAATGATTTGTGAGTATAAAATTGAAATTCATCGAAATTATTTTAATTTTTTAAATATAACTTTGAAATCATTATTAAAGTTTTATGTGTTCCATATATATCATTTTAATATTTGATTATTATTATTCTAGTTATTCTTGTTTCTAAATTGGATCATSGTTTTCAGTTACATTTCTATTTTTATTAGTTGTGGTTGTGGTATGGTTTAGTAGTTGTTGTAAGGAAGGGTGATTAGAAATGGATTTGCATAAATGTCAAGCAGTAATGGGTGAGATCAAGGCAAAGCAATCAACGAAAATTAGAAGTGAAGTTTTTTACTATGGAAGTAGAGCTTATGTCTACAAAAGATGGTAAAGATGTATGAGGTTGTGGTTAACAATCTGGAGGGCCCCACACTAGTTCAATAAGCTACCACTCACTTATAAAGTGTTGCACTACCAATGTAAATGCTAAAATCAAAAGAAGACAAATAGAAGGAATCTTGAAGGGTAACGTTGCAACAAAAGACGAAGGGAGAGTAAGAGAATTGTATATGGGGAGTTGAAAATATGGGGATGATTGGCCTTCTAGTGACTCCTTGCAAAGCCAACATTGCCTATAAACTCATGCACGGTGATTTAGAAGAGGTTCTTTGGAAGAGTAGTGAGGGAATGTTGAGTGAATTAATGTGATGTAATTTGCTAATTATCAAAGAGCCAGACACCATTGTATATTCTACTTTTAAATTGTTGAGAAATAAAGGCTAAGCATAGCCATTCAATGTTGGAATTTTTCTTTCAAATTTCTCCTAAATTTTGTTGTCCACTATGTTTAATTAAATGTGTGATTGAAATTTTATATTTGATTGCTTCATTTTTGTGTATTCATGTATGTATTCCATTGAAGAGAAATGTCAAACATTGTGCACAACCTCTTCCCTGAGTCGCTCTAATGGAAACAACCTCTCATTGCCCCACATTGTCCATATAAGTGCTAGAGGAGATCAATGGATGAGAGAAAAGGATTGTTGGTTGTAGTTTCTATTTCTATGTTGAGATTCCAATTGCTACATTGGAAACCAATGTTGTTTCCACTTTTTAATTGTTGGTTGAAGCATTTAGGACACCATACACACTAGACATTGTTAGAATTCACATTTGTGTTGATCAATTATTGGAACCATGATTTCAACTACCCATTCAATCACTCGGGACACCATTACCAATTGGATTGAATTGCTAGTTTGTAGATACCTTTATTCCTAGTGTGTGGAAACAATTGACCTTATTGTTTCCCTTAGTGAACTACATGTTAGAGACTATATGCATCTACTACAATTAAGCCATATATTAATAGTCAACAAATCACTTTGATCTCTTTAAACCATACACATTAAGACACGTCAAAGCAANCTAGTTATTCTTGTTTCTAAATTGGATCATCGTTTTCAGTTACATTTCTATTTTTATTAGTTGTGGTTGTGGTATGGTTTAGTAGTTGTTGTAAGGAAGGGTGATTAGAAATGGAGTTGCATAAATGTCAAGCAGTAATGGGTGAGATCAAGGAAAAGCAATCAACGAAAATTAGAAGTGAAGTTTTTTACTATGGAAGTAGAGCTTATGTCTACAAAAGATGGTAAAGATGTATGAGGTTGTGGTTAACAATTTGGAGGGCCCCACACTAGTTCAATAAGCTACCACTCACTTATAAAGTGTTGCACTACCAATGTAAATGCTAAAATCAAAAGAAGACAAATAGAAGGAATATTGAAGGGTAACGTTGCAACAAAAGACGAAGGGAGAGTAAGATAATTGTATATGGGGAGTTGAAAATATGGGGATGATTGGCCTTCTAGTGACTCCTTGCAAAGCCAACATTGCCTATAAACGCATGCACGGTGATTTAGAAGAGGTTCTTTGGAAGAGTAGTGAGGGAATGTTGAGTGAATTAATGTGATGTAATTTGCTAATTATCAAAGAGCCAGACACCATTGTATATTCTACTTTTAAATTGTTGAGAAATAAAGGCTAAGCATAGCCATTCAATGTTGGAATTTTTCTTTCAAATTTCTCCTAAATTTTGTTGTCCACTATGTTTAATTAAATGTGTGATTGAAATTTTATATTTGATTGCTTCATTTTTGTGTATTCATGTATGTATTCCATTGAAGAGAAATGTCAAACATTGTGCACAACCTCTTCCCTGAGTCGCTCTAATGGAAACAACCTCTCATTGCCCCACATTGTCCATATAAGTGCTAGAGGAGATCAATGGATGAGAGAAAAGGATTGTTGGTTGTAGTTTCTATTTCTATGTTGAGATTCCAATTGCTACATTGGAAACCAATGTTGTTTCCACTTTTTAATTGTTGGTTGAAGCATTTAGGACACCATACACACTAGACATTGTTAGAATTCACATTTGTGTTGATCAATTATTGGAACCATGATTTCAACTACCCATTCAATCACTCGGGACACCATTACCAATTGGATTGAATTGCTAGTTTGTAGATACCTTTATTCCTAGTGTGTGGAAACAATTGACCTTATTGTTTCCCTTAGTGAACTACATGTTAGAGACTATATGCATCTACTACAATTAAGCCATATATTAATAGTCAACAAATCACTTTGATCTCTTTAAACCATACACATTAAGACACGTCAAAGCAATCTCTCCACAATCCTTATATATATATAAGGTTAGAGTACTAATTCAAGTACTATAAAGCTTCTAAATATAACATGGTCGAATTTGTTGCTTTCACCTGCATGCAAGAAGACAACGTGGTCCCATTAACTCATGATTAATTGGAATGGCGAGTGGTTGATCTTGAAATAAAGTAGTCGTAGCTAGAGAATATTTCCAACTAGCAATAAAAACATGGCCCATCCCTATCATTGTATGTATGCTTGATCAAAATAAAGCAACTCTAATACCCTCCAGTATCAAATAGGTCAAACATACCTTGGAAAATATGTATGCTTTATCTCTAGACAACAATGAATAATTGCTCGAGCCTTTGATAACGGTAGAGCACCATAGGATACGCATGATTGGGCCACTACCATAAGACGATCCCATGGAGATGTTGAGACAATTTTCTCACAGAACACCCCCTCTCCCCGCTCCCGTGTGTGTATGTGTATGTGTGTGTGTGTTGAACAAATTACAAAAAAGATCTTTGTGGCAAGCATTGAAAGGAAAATTGTGTAAACTAAGTTTCAAGTTCCAATTGGGAAAATATATGTCGTCACATTGATTCATGGTGAAGAATTGTGTAATTCATTTTAAAATTTAATCATAACTGACTTGTAAGTATTTTCTCATTGGATGTAGATTCCATTGAGTTTGGGCTTGTTATTATTTTTTCCTAAATGTTGGGTATGTGTTATATTATTTGCACGAGTAGAAGTGTTTGTGTTGCGTTGGGCACGCAGGGGGTGAGGGGGGGGGGGGTACCAGGCCTCCCCTTGGGGGGTTTGGGATCAGGGCCCCCGAGAAAACAAATTTGCCTTGGGAAACGCTTTGCATGTTTGCCTCATTTTGTTTGTGTTTCCTCGATTTTTTTGTCCATTGTTGGGCGGTTTTTTGGCACATGGTTTTTGTCGATGGTTTTCTATTTTCGATTAAGGAATTAGGATTGTTGACTAATTCAAGTCATTGGGTTAGGGTTTTGGATGTCGTTGGCTCCTATATGTATATTGTATTAAAAACAATGTACCACTATGAATGAATATAGAATATGTTGGTTTTCCCGATTTGGGTTTCCAGGGGTAATGTTTGTATTTGCCATTGTATTTTTTTTGTTCTTTTACTGAAAATCCGTTTGCAGTAAATATTGTACAAGGTTAAAACCTACAATGTGTAGTAGATTAATTAATGAATAATTTTAAATTTGTGTGTTTGTGTAACACAGTAAATTCAAGACTATGTCAGAATATAAATGTGTATTTCAATATTTAAACAATGTATCACTATGAATGAATATAGAATATGTTGGTTTTCCCGATTTGGGTTTCCAGGTGAAAAATCTCTGTGTAATGTTTGTATTTGTCATTGTGTCTTTTTTGTTCTTTTACTAAAAATCCATTAAATATTGTACAAGGTTAAAATCTACAATGTGTAGTAGATTAATTAATGAATAATTTTAAATTTATGTGTTTGTGTAACACGGTAAATTCAAGACTATGTCAGAATATAAATGTGTATTTCAATATTTAAACAATGTTATTAATTATGATATATGTGCTCATTTATTATGTTTCTTTCACTTCACAATTATGTTGTACTTACACAACCACTAACAACAACTTTTTTTTTAAAGGTTAATAATAAATAGTCCAAAAACAGTTAGTCAACATTGCAAGCTAGAGGGATCATCTTTAGGATGAAGACTCTAATGTAGACATTTTCCCTTGATGCATCACATGTTAAATTTGGCTCGATCTGGAAACCCATGTCGACACTATCTTCTTTTAATTTCAAGTCATATTGTTTTAGAGTTGAATCTTGCAACTTAGTTTTTTTCCTTTTATGATGTTGTGGGTAGTGTCAATGGTCACAATTTGCTAGATTGATTTCTCAATGTAAACACAAAAGTATTTTATCCATATTATTTGTCTTTAGACTTGTAAATTAGAGGCTTGAAAGACTAAAAATGACTTGTGCAACAAGGAAGAGGTAGCAATTATTATCNCATGCACGGTGATTTAGAAGAGGTTCTTTGGAAGAGTAGTGAGGGAATGTTGAGTGAATTAATGTGATGTAATTTGCTAATTATCAAAGAGCCAGACACCATTGTATATTCTACTTTTAAATTGTTGAGAAATAAAGGCTAAGCATAGCCATTCAATGTTGGAATTTTTCTTTCAAATTTCTCCTAAATTTTGTTGTCCACTATGTTTAATTAAATGTGTGATTGAAATTTTATATTTGATTGCTTCATTTTTGTGTATTCATGTATGTATTCCATTGAAGAGAAATGTCAAACATTGTGCACAACCTCTTCCCTGAGTCGCTCTAATGGAAACAACCTCTCATTGCCCCACATTGTCCATATAAGTGCTAGAGGAGATCAATGGATGAGAGAAAAGGATTGTTGGTTGTAGTTTCTATTTCTATGTTGAGATTCCAATTGCTACATTGGAAACCAATGTTGTTTCCACTTTTTAATTGTTGGTTGAAGCATTTAGGACACCATACACACTAGACATTGTTAGAATTCACATTTGTGTTGATCAATTATTGGAACCATGATTTCAACTACCCATTCAATCACTCGGGACACCATTACCAATTGGATTGAATTGCTAGTTTGTAGATACCTTTATTCCTAGTGTGTGGAAACAATTGACCTTATTGTTTCCCTTAGTGAACTACATGTTAGAGACTATATGCATCTACTACAATTAAGCCATATATTAATAGTCAACAAATCACTTTGATCTCTTTAAACCATACACATTAAGACACGTCAAAGCAAGAGTACTAATTCAAGTACTATAAAGCTTCTAAATATAACATGGTCGAATTTGTTGCTTTCACCTGCATGCAAGAAGACAACGTGGTCCCATTAACTCATGATTAATTGGAATGGCGAGTGGTTGATCTTGAAATAAAGTAGTCGTAGCTAGAGAATATTTCCAACTAGCAATAAAAACATGGCCCATCCCTATCATTGTATGTATGCTTGATCAAAATAAAGCAACTCTAATACCCTCCAGTATCAAATAGGTCAAACATACCTTGGAAAATATGTATGCTTTATCTCTAGACAACAATGAATAATTGCTCGAGCCTTTGATAACGGTAGAGCACCATAGGATACGCATGATTGGGCCACTACCATAAGACGATCCCATGGAGATGTTGAGACAATTTTCTCACAGAACACCCCCTCTCCCCGCTCCCGTGTGTGTATGTGTATGTGTGTGTGTGTTGAACAAATTACAAAAAAGATCTTTGTGGCAAGCATTGAAAGGAAAATTGTGTAAACTAAGTTTCAAGTTCCAATTGGGAAAATATATGTCGTCACATTGATTCATGGTGAAGAATTGTGTAATTCATTTTAAAATTTAATCATAACTGACTTGTAAGTATTTTCTCATTGGATGTAGATTCCATTGAGTTTGGGCTTGTTATTATTTTTTCCTAAATGTTGGGTATGTGTTATATTATTTGCACGAGTAGAAGTGTTTGTGTTGCGTTGGGCACGCAGGGGGTGAGGGGGGGGGGGGTACCAGGCCTCCCCTTGGGGGGTTTGGGATCAGGGCCCCCGAGAAAACAAATTTGCCTTGGGAAACGCTTTGCATGTTTGCCTCATTTTGTTTGTGTTTCCTCGATTTTTTTGTCCATTGTTGGGCGGTTTTTTGGCACATGGTTTTTGTCGATGGTTTTCTATTTTCGATTAAGGAATTAGGATTGTTGACTAATTCAAGTCATTGGGTTAGGGTTTTGGATGTCGTTGGCTCCTATATGTATATTGTATTAAAAACAATGTACCACTATGAATGAATATAGAATATGTTGGTTTTCCCGATTTGGGTTTCCAGGGGTAATGTTTGTATTTGCCATTGTATTTTTTTTGTTCTTTTACTGAAAATCCGTTTGCAGTAAATATTGTACAAGGTTAAAACCTACAATGTGTAGTAGATTAATTAATGAATAATTTTAAATTTGTGTGTTTGTGTAACACAGTAAATTCAAGACTATGTCAGAATATAAATGTGTATTTCAATATTTAAACAATGTATCACTATGAATGAATATAGAATATGTTGGTTTTCCCGATTTGGGTTTCCAGGTGAAAAATCTCTGTGTAATGTTTGTATTTGTCATTGTGTCTTTTTTGTTCTTTTACTAAAAATCCATTAAATATTGTACAAGGTTAAAATCTACAATGTGTAGTAGATTAATTAATGAATAATTTTAAATTTATGTGTTTGTGTAACACGGTAAATTCAAGACTATGTCAGAATATAAATGTGTATTTCAATATTTAAACAATGTTATTAATTATGATATATGTGCTCATTTATTATGTTTCTTTCACTTCACAATTATGTTGTACTTACACAACCACTAACAACAACTTTTTTTTTAAAGGTTAATAATAAATAGTCCAAAAACAGTTAGTCAACATTGCAAGCTAGAGGGATCATCTTTAGGATGAAGACTCTAATGTAGACATTTTCCCTTGATGCATCACATGTTAAATTTGGCTCGATCTGGAAACCCATGTCGACACTATCTTCTTTTAATTTCAAGTCATATTGTTTTAGAGTTGAATCTTGCAACTTAGTTTTTTTCCTTTTATGATGTTGTGGGTAGTGTCAATGGTCACAATTTGCTAGATTGATTTCTCAATGTAAACACAAAAGTATTTTATCCATATTATTTGTCTTTAGACTTGTAAATTAGAGGCTTGAAAGACTAAAAATGACTTGTGCAACAAGGAAGAGGTAGCAATTATTATCRTTGGTTYTGTAGCAATTTMTATTCATGAACAATTTAGTGCATCTGTATTCTCAAATTATATAATTTTTCATATTTGAGTTTAAATCTGATATCCTATTAATTATGTTTTTTATCGGGCCAAAGRAAATGCTATTTTGCAAGCCAATTTGGAGARAAGGAAAAAAGATGTATATGAACACCACTTATCACTTGAGAAAGATGTATGATGTTCTTCTAGTGCCATGTTTGAAAAAGGAAAACAATAGAATATTTAGTCATTTTCTAGTGTATTCATTGTACCCAATGGATTATTGTCCCAATTAACTCTAACATATGAAAAGGGCACCAGTAAAAAGGTTTTTATTAAGGTAGATAACCTAATTTCGATTGCATATAACTACAAGTAATTACAAGGCTTAATATATTGGCCAGAAAAAAAAAATGTTGGACAAGTATGATACTTGCTTTCTTAACACTTTATCAAAAGTATTGAAATTTAGATTTGCTATAAGATAGTTTGACATTTTCCCCACCTTCCCTACAAATATCAACAAGATGGGTGTAAATGTTTAAAGCATGCACTGAAAAGTTTCACACAATGGCAAAGACATAATTCTTCATGTTATCGAGTTGGAAACAACAAGTACTTATACTATTATGTTGTCAAGTTCATGGAGTGTCGTTGTACTTGAGTTCTTTTATGTTGTAGAGTTGGAGATCAATTGTACTTAACTTTTCAAAGTGTATTATTGAGTGGGTTACTTAACTATATTGTTTAATCAGTTGCTTGGCAATCTTGTTATCATTTAATGAGTTACAATGTTTTAATTCTTATTGATTGATGAGGTACTTAAGAGTATTGTTTAATGGATTTACATTCAACTAATTTTTATAATGCGGATTATTGAATGAAAAATTTGTGTACTTGTATATATTTGTTTAATTGATATTGCCTTAATGATAAATAATGAATAATGACAATGATTTACCTACATTTAATAAATTATTCACATATATAATTATTCATAAATATCAACAATATATGTTATTATATGTTATTGTATAAACTCTAAACCACTTAAACATAAATAAATATTCACATATATATAATTATTCATAAATATCAACAATATATGTTATTATATAAACTCTAAATCACTAAAACATTATATAAATAACTATTTTAAATTTACTACTTGTAGTAATATATTATAATGACTAAATTCACTAGTATTTTTTGGCCATTTTCTAAAAAAAATATTCGTTTATATTAATATTAGTAGGTTTTCCAAAAATAGTGGTTTATATACATATTTTAGTTGTTCTCAATCACAAATTCTTCAAATTGTAATAGAGGTTGTTGCTTGGAGAAGTGGTGGGTGGTTATGTAACCATCTATATGCATAACTCTAAGACTTAGAGAGCATGCCACCTAAGTGGGATACTTAGGGTTTCATTTTTGTAGTGGTTATGGCACATGGCACATGGCACATGTGGATTTATGCCCCCATAACCTTGGGTACATAGTTTTTTGGGTTCGCATGAGGACGTTTTTGCTTGGAGGTCTCACCACCTTGGGTTGAGATGACCTTTTCTTGTTGACATGTGGACACCATGCTTGGAGGAGCACTTGACTCGTGGGATTTGATTGTTGGACCTAGTTTAGGTTAATTGTAATCTCAAACTCACCTGGTCAATAAAAAGGAATGAGATGTCTTAACTTAGATATAGTTGTACTCATTCTCGTTTTGATAATGAAGCTTAGATTTGATCATTCGGTATGATTCTCGCTAGTTGTGGAGCTCTAAGGGTTAGTTTGCTAAGCTTAGTGAGATGCTTTGATTGGCTAATGGAATGGTATGGTTTGTTAGTGCTTAGCATGTGGTGCACTTGCTAGCATTTGGGATACATGTATGAAACCTTGCTTGGGATAAGTTGTACAAGCTTTGCATTTTCCAACTCACGATGAATCAATATATTATATTCTAACAATATTTCATGTGAATTAAAAAAGAATAGAGTTTATTGTCCCAAAAATGCCTAGATTGACAAGTGTTATTCCACTATTATATTTAATGGCCTAATCAATCTCTGTGTCGAGACATCATCAGCCCATAAGTGGACTCTCACATGAATGTTCATTATACCCTTCTCTTTCCATTGTTCACTGAAATTTTAAGTCATTATATTATTCATGAGAAACGGGTTGGAAGTGTCATGGGAATAAAGATCTATGAAGGCATTTGTATTTTATGTATCTTATGTGTGAATGACAATTTTATTCTTTAGGAATGACACCGTAAAGGAGGTGAAGGTCTTCAAGCACATTCTACCGGTTTTTTGTACTTCTACAGGAATGGAAATCAATAAAATTAGATCATTGATCCTTTGTCCCTTGGCTCCTCTTGGCCGGGAAAATATCATTAGAAAATTTCTTCATTTTGGGAATATTATTGGAATATTCAATAATACTGAGAGGGGGAAGAATCAGTATTATGCACTTTTTACCATTTTTAACCACAATGTGTAAACATCAAGTTATCAATAATCTATCACTTATGATTGCATTCAAGATATCATAAACATATAACCACAGATACACAATACACAGAAATTTTACGTGGAAACCCAAATGAGAGAAAACCACATAATGTTTTTTGATGTATCAGAAGATTACATCCATTGAAAGCACCAACTTCCAAAATTCTCCAGCACCAACAAGAAGGAGGCACCAACCCCCTAGTTTACAGGCTCCAACCTTAAGGAAGTTACAACTCCCTAAATTTTCCAGCTTCAACTGGAAGGAGGCTCCAACCCACTTTCCTTTCCCCTCCCTTCCACCCTTGAATATATATAAGAGAATCAACCTTTCACTGATATTGATATGTCATCATCATCAAAGTTGGTTCAACCGCAATAACCACATAAGACTTATGCCGAGATCTCCAAGAATATCCCCCAAATCATATGCCAAAAATCACCAAGATATGCATCAAACCATGTGCCAAAAACCTCCAAGATATACCCCAAGCATGTGCCAAAACTCCAAGATATGCCTCAAAGCATATACCAATACCTCCAACATATGCCTCAAAGAATTTTCCGAAACCTCCAAGATATGCCTCAAAGCATATGCCAAAACCTCCAAGATACAAGCCTCAAGACATATAGAAAAACATACATTTCATCAAGTAGAGACCCTAATGCATGAGATCTCGGACAACTAGCGGGGGCCTCGCAGGACACCCTATACTTAACCTGCGGGGATTAACTCATATAGGGTTTCCCGAAAATCCTTCTCACATCTGCAACTCCGAGAGTTCCCTCCTTCACATGACTTCGTTACTTAAGTGTGCTTAGAGATCACAAGTTTTCTTGATAATAAAATGAGAGGTTCTTGATGTGTATTTATATCCTTCCAATTACCTCATGTAATTGTCTTTAGGGATGACCTATAACTTTTGGTTGCAATTGTTTTTATCCTTTAGTTGAATTTGGGACCGAATTACAACTTCCTAACCAATTCGAGGCAAATTTTACATGATCATCTTTAAGAAGGAATA
>JZKD02S2266655.1:0-17483 GCA_000966675.3 Picea glauca | reverse complement strand
CCAAGGTACACCCCTTGCACAACTCATGGTGCTCTGAACTGAAATCTGGAACTCCCGTCACCATCTCCCTCAGAACTCTCAAAGCCCCATGGTGCAAATGTGCCATCCTCTTGTGTTATATCTCACATAGGTCACTGTTGTTGCTGGTAGAATGAATCAATGCTCTCACTAGCTTGAACAAAAACTTGTACAGCCTCTCATGTCTAGTACCAATCTCTTTGGTCGAAGTGATGTTGGACCCTCTGGGGAAAAGAAGCACCTGCCCATCATGGAACAAGATCTCATAGCCCTTCTCCTCAATAGTAGAAACTGACACTAAGTTATTCTTCACGCCCGGAACATAAAGAACCTCTGTCAAAGTCATGGGAGGCAAAGACTCCCTCCGAAATGATACGGTCCCACAACCAGCCACCTTGACCTCCCTGTCATCTCCAAGCACTACCTATGCATCTCCACACTGAGTAAGATCTGTCAAGTGCTCACGAACTGTTGTCACATGGCGAGAGGCACCACTGTCAATATACCAAGTATCTATAGTAGTGGTCCTTGAGGATAGACGTGCAATCAAGGAAAACTCCTTGTCAAACTTGTTGGAAAACTCTTCCACCTCTGTTGAAGCTGTTGTTTGTTTCTTCTTCTTGTTTGGACACTATCCTGCATAGTGCCCAAACTTATGGCAAGAAAAGCACTTTACTTTTCTCATGTCTTTCTTCCCTTCACCCTTGGGCTTATGTCCTCCCTTTGGACCCTTCTTGAACTTCTTCTTGCTAGCGGTAGCAAGAGCCACATTCTCCTCCTCGTGACCTGTAGATGAACTTCCATATACATAACTTATCTGGGTCTCCTCCTGAACAAATTCATCCCAAAGACGTTCCCAACCGGGAAGCTTCTCCCTAGCAACAATGCCCTCCACAAAAACAGCCCATTGTTTGGAAACACCATTCAATGTTGTTCTCACAAGATCACTGTCAACTATGGTTTCCCCCACAGCTCCAAGCTCATCCCTCGCCTGTGTCAATCTAGTAAGGTATGTGACCACATTTTCAGCCTTGGTCATTTTTATGCTCTTCAGTTTTTCCCTCAAAACCATCTTCCGGTTCTCATTTGTACTCTGGTACAATTTAGTCAAAGACTTCCACATCTCATAGGCATGTGTCTTCCCCGTCAAGTGAGGAATCAAATTATCCTTGATGGCATCAAGAATAAATCACTTAGCCTTGATACTCTTCTTAGTATAGGCTGCAAGAAGAGTAGCATCAGTAGGTACCACAACAAGATGAGTAGTGGTATTATCCACAATGTCCCACAACTCATTCTCTTGCAAAAGCAATATCATCCTCTCCTTCCAAGCACCAAAATTTGTTGCCCCATCAAGTCTGTCCTCAACTCTCAAACCAGTAGCCATGACCCTTTTTCTGCTGAAAATCACAAATTCAAAAATTTGCCCTGTGAAGTGTCTATTGTCCCAACTTTCTGTCTGCTGAAATCTTTGCTTCCCTTCAACTCAACTCTGATACCATGTTAAAATTTCAAACCCCAACCCAGTTTCAGTCTCGTTGATTTTTCAGCCAAGGTTAAATGCCCAAACCCAGTTTCATCCCAGTTTCAGCATATAAAAACTTAGCAAAAAATAAACTTCAGAACTGAAACATGAGGATTCTGAACATCGTTTTCAACGCAGAAATAAAACATCAGCACTATGCAAAACTCAGAAAATTTAGAAACAAGAATTTTCGGTCTAACTTCGACCCTGGAAAAACCCACAAGGGGAAAACTAGTGAGAGAGGACTTTTTATTATTATTGAGCGTCTGAGAAATTTCTTTTACAGCAGTCTAATCTTCAGCAAAGATACAAACTTATCTCAGAAAATTTATGCTCGTCTTCTTCAGCAAAAATTCCAGAATGCAGCACCTCGAAATCTGTACCAGAAATCCGTACAACTTTACGACTGCTACAGCAATAAATGTTGTACGAAACTCCTCAAAAATCATGCCTCTTTTCAGTGTTTGTTGTACCCTCTTTTCTGTGCATTAAATGCCCCTCAAAAATTGCGCCATGCCTTGAAATGCGTGTTGTACCTTGATGTACGAACTGTCGTCCTTTTGTTGTTGTATGAACTGTCAAATCTGTACTGTACGGCCTCCACAAAACTGTTGTTTCCTTTTCTCGAAATATGTGCACATAAATTTGTTGTACGACCCTTAAGAAATTTGTACGGTACGGCCCTCACACTCAGCAATACCCTCCTCGATTTTTGTGCTACTTGGTTGTCTTGTGAATCGTGCCCTTACTCTGCAAATGTTGTCTTCTCAAGCTCGACCTCTCTCTCTCTCTCTCTTTCTCTCTCAACAAGAGGATTGATGAACAACCCAAGAATGGGTGCGCCCTCTTGTCCTAATCGACCTCGTGAGGGAAGGTGAGGGGTTTTCTAATCTAACGGTTGAGATTAGATTAGATAAGTGGCTGAGATTAGGTGTCTCTTCACTCACCCTCACTTTAGTTATAAAGTTATCTTTTAATTTGCATCTCACAAATTAATTTGACTAGGACCCACATTAGGCACTTTCTCCCCCTTAGGTGCCTAGGGAAGAGAAACACTTGCCTTGGTACTTTATTTNTTTATATGTTGGGGGAGTGGTAGGTGCCTTGTATCCATCTACTATTGCTTGTCAGACATCAAATCTCTATGCTTGCAAAAACAAAATTCATCCTTCTACTCCAGAAGGCATAGTTCTGACCATCAAACATCGGTGTTCCATTTTGAGTGCACTCCATGATCTACCTTCCAATGGTTAGGTTTTTTCTGAAGGACCTTCTTTGATTCCAGTTGTTGGAATATTCAATAATACTGAGAGGAGGGGTGAATCAGTGTTATGCACTTTTTACCATTTTTAACCACGATGTGTAAGAATTAAGTTATCAACAATTTATCACTTATGATTACATTTAAGATATCATAAACATATAACCACAAATAAACTATACACGGGAAATTTACATGGAAAATCGAATGGGAGAAAACAACGGGCCGTTTTAAATGTATCAGAAAATTACATCCACCGAAAGCACCACCTTCCAAAATTCTCCAACACCAACTGAAAGGAGGCACCAACCCCCGTTGGTTTACAAGCTTCAACCTGAAGGAAGCTACAACACCCTAAATTTTTCAGCGTCAACTGGAAGGAGGCTCCAACCCATTTTCATTGCCCCTTCCTTCCACCCTTGAATGTAAATAAGAGAATCAACCTGTCACGGTTACTATCACTAATATTGATATATCATTATCATCAAAGTTGGTTCAACTACAATAACCATATAATACTTTATGCCAAGATCTCCAAGAATATCCCCAAATCATATCCCAAAAATCTCCAAGATATGCATCAAACCATGTGCCAAAAACCTCCAAGATATACCTCAACCATGTGCCAAAAATCCAAGATATGCCTCAAATCATATACCAATACCACCAAAATATGTCTCAAAGCATATGTCAAAACCTCCAAGATATGCTTCAAATCATATGCCAAAACCTCCAAGATACAAGCCTTAAGACATCTAGAAAAACACACCTTTCATCATGTAGAGACCCTAATGCATGAGATCTCGGACCATCAAATCTTCTTCAACTTCAGCATCAAGAAAAGAGCATCTTCCTCAAACCCTTCTTCGGTCTCTCGAGACTAGATTGAGCAACGGGCGGGGACTTGCGTGATGTAATACCCACGTTTCCCCTAGTTTGTAAATATAACTATAATTGGCCAAGAGACTATGGCAGACTAAATGTGTATGAATGTTTGATTTGATGAACCTTTGTATAAAAGTGTCAATGTATAATTTTTTTGTGATTAATAGAAATTTGATATGTGTTGCACAACTGTTGAAAGGAGGAAATTTTAACAAAATAGACGATGCATGCTATGAGAGAGATGGTGAAGGGAAAACCAAGAATGGTTGAGATGACCCTCACCAGACCAGTACCTACTAGGTGTAATTGCTCAACAATCCTCTGACCCAGAAATGAATTACTAGTCAGGCTGGTAGTTGGAAGGCCATCCTCAAGTGTTAATGAGGAGATGGGGCAGGGTCCCCATCTGTAAGGATTCCAGGCCTAACCACGAATTGGGATTCGGACCCACGCAACCTTACCGAGGGAGGAAAGAAAGAAAGTAATTCGAGGACAAAGACAGATCTGTGAGATAGCAGAGTAGAGAAAAAAAACACTCTCCAAAAAATAGCAATGGAAAAAAAAACTTTGATTCTGAAGTTGAGAGAAACGCTGAGAAGAAAACTTGTTTTGGTTGTAAGAAACATGGGGTAGGGTTTCGCTACAAGATGATAAACAAGGTTGACGGGTGATTGAGGAAGTACTCACGCATACCTCATTTCTTGGAGAAGAGAAAACCAGTTTCCAAGTTCCTGTGGGAGAAGGAGAGTAACCGATGTCCCTGATCGTTGTAGAACAAAGAGAAAGAATCTCTATCAGAACATCATGGTCTAGTTCGGGGGTAGGCAGTGGTAAATCCAGTAGGAGTGGTTGTGCCTATGGTTGGAAGGAAACAGGCACCCCTTTCAGCGGTTTCTTCACTTTTTCCAGTTCTGATAAGTATTTTCATACTCTGTGTATTATATTGAATGTGATGATGAAATACCTGAGTTTATGATTCAATCTCTCAATATCTGAACAGTTATTAGAAAATCTCTGTGATNTTTATATGTTGGGGGAGTGGTAGGTGCCTTGTATCCATCTACTATTGCTTGTCAGACATCAAATCTCTATGCTTGCAAAAACAAAATTCATCCTTCTACTCCAGAAGGCATAGTTTTGACCATCAAACATCAGTGTTCCATTCTTAGTGCACTCCATGATCTACCTTCCAATGGTTAGGTTGTTTCTGAAGGACCTTCTTTGATTCCAGTTGTTGGAATATTCAATAATACTGAGAGGAGGGGTGAATCAGTATTATGCACTTTTTACCATTTTTAACCACAATGTGTAAGAATTAAGTTATCAACAATTTATCACTTATGATTACATTTAAGATATCATAAACATATAACCACAAATAAACTATACACGGGAAATTTACATGGAAACTCGAATGGGAGAAAACAACGGGACGTTTTAAATGTATCAGAAAATTACATCCACTGAAAGCACCACCTTCCAAAATTCTCCAACACCAACTGAAAGGAGGCACCAACCCCCGTTGGTTTACAAGCTTCAACCTGAAGGAAGCTACAACACCCTAAATTTTTCAGTGTCAACTGGAAGGAGGCTCCAACCCATTTTCATTACCCCTTCCTTCCACCCTTGAATGTAAATAAGAGAATCAACCTGTCACGGTTACTATCACTGATATTGATATATCATTATCATCAAAGTTGGTTCAACTACAATAACCATATAATACTTTATGCCAAGATCTCCAAGAATATCCCCAAATCATATCCCAAAAATCACCAATATATGCATCAAACCATGTGCCAAAAACCTCCAATATATACCTCAACCATGTGCCAAAAATCCAAGATATGCCTCAAATCATATACCAATACCACCAAAATATGCCTCAAATCATATGTCAAAACCTCCAAGATATGCTTCAAATCATATGCCAAAACCTCCAAGATACAAGCCTTAAGACATCTAGAAAAACACACCTTTCATCATGTAGAGACCCTAATGCATGAGATCTCGGACCATCAAATCTTCTTCAACTTCAGCATCAAGAAAAGAGCATCTTCCTCAAACCCTTCTTCGGTCTCTCGAGACTAGATTGAGCAACGGGCGGGGACTTGCGTGATGTAATACCCACGTTTCCCCTAGTTTGTAAATATAACTATAATTGGCCAAGAGACTATGGCAGACTAAATGTGTATGAATGTTTGATTTGATGAACCTTTGTATAAAAGTGTCAATGTATAATTTTTTTGTGATTAATAGAAATTTGATATGTGTTGCACAACTGTTGAAAGGAGGAAATTTTAACAAAATAGACGATGCATGCTATGAGAGAGATGGTGAAGGGAAAACCAAGAATGGTTGAGATGACCCTCACCAGACCAGTACCTACTAGGTGTAATTGCTCAACAATCCTCTGACCCAGAAATGAATTACTAGTCAGGCTGGTAGTTGGAAGGCCATCCTCAAGTGTTAATGAGGAGATGGGGCAGGGTCCCCATCTGTAAGGATTCCAGGCCTAACCACGAATTGGGATTCGGACCCACGCAACCTTACCGAGGGAGGAAAGAAAGAAAGTAATTCGAGGACAAAGACAGATCTGTGAGATAGCAGAGTAGAGAAAAAAAACACTCTCCAAAAAATAGCAATGGAAAAAAAAACTTTGATTCTGAAGTTGAGAGAAACGCTGAGAAGAAAACTTGTTTTGGTTGTAAGAAACATGGGGTAGGGTTTCGCTACAAGATGATAAACAAGGTTGACGGGTGATTGAGGAAGTACTCACGCATACCTCATTTCTTGGAGAAGAGAAAACCAGTTTCCAAGTTCCTGTGGGAGAAGGAGAGTAACCGATGTCCCTGATCGTTGTAGAACAAAGAGAAAGAATCTCTATCAGAACATCATGGTCTAGTTCGGGGGTAGGCAGTGGTAAATCCAGTAGGAGTGGTTGTGCCTATGGTTGGAAGGAAACAGGCACCCCTTTCAGCGGTTTCTTCACTTTTTCCAGTTCTGATAAGTATTTTCATACTCTGTGTATTATATTGAATGTGATGATGAAATACCTGAGTTTATGATTCAATCTCTCAATATCTGAACAGTTATTAGAAAATCTCTGTGATTTCTGTAAACTGTAGTATCTATATGATCTTTCAATTTATCTCAGTTTTGTTGCTAGATATTCATAAGATATCAATCCATAGGAGAGAGGGGATATGATGGATTAAAACGCCTAAGCCCTGCCAACCCCGTGAAGTTTACCTTAGTGGGAATGTTAAGTCTGAATTATGTGGGAGAAGGGCATTTTTTTTCCCTTAGGCTATTCACCCATCTGACCGAGGGCTCGTGCCCATGTCCCTAACCCATTTGTTGCTAAAGGATTAGCGCTTAGTCCCTAGAATTTCCAAAGTATCCATGTGATCGGGGTATGGGAACCCTGCGCTAGTCAAAAAGGGGCTAGCTCTTCGAGACTTCGGGACTTGTGACTCCACAATCCTAAAAAACAGTCGAAGTCACAAATTGATGACGATCATTTATCTAAGGATTCAGTATGGATCTCTCTCAGTCGTTAGATCAGACTTAGGAAGGGCAGCATTAACCGCTTCGGCAAAGTTCTACTTCGGGAGAATAGGAGTGGTCTAGCGTTGAAACTCCTGAACGTCAAAGTTGCATAGTAAATCTGGATCGTTGAATTGCAGGGACACGTGTCCACAAATCCACGGTTGCCCGGGACTCCGGGTATTCGATGACTTAGAAACGCGTGTGTTTTCCCCGAAGGTCAGTATGCCGGAGTAAATCATGGTTGTCGACGCTAGGTACATGTGGTGAGAGATTCGGCGTGGTCTGAAGGGAAAGCCGGGAGACACACTCACTGAAATCTCGAATATCGAAATGTCGAAGTAACGTGGACCGTTGATCCTCGAATCCTTCTGAGTCGTCGATCTAAGGGACCCACCTTTGACTACCTGAATAATCGAGAACGCGTCATGGAGCGACACGTGGCCCCTACGCGTTCCCCGTCAAGTGTTAACCATTGAACTAGGATTGTTGGATGAGGGGGTACAAGGCAAGCGATCCCATAGTCCGGAGATTCCTTACTCCGGAGAAAACTGGTCAAGAGTTTACAAAGTATGAACTCGCCAAAGTAGTGAGTGTCGAAGTGGATCTTGATTGTTGGTCGAAAAGGACACATAGCACAAGATCCCGTAGTCCGGCAACTCAGCTCTTCGGAGGATTTTCATTGAGAGGATTTGGTAAAATCTGAAGCCGATGTCGCAAAGTAATGAGAACCGTAGATCTATGGATTGGTGTGGGATCTTGCAGACCTTTAGATTGAAGGACTAAGCAGTTATCAGTCTATGAGGACGTGGCTCACTGACGTCATCCAGGGTGATGTGGACCCATTCTACGCGTGCCATGTGTCACCCAATTTTGGAAAATTCACATATCCATTGTTCTTGTTAGATCATGACATGTGTCACCCCCAATCGAGGACACATGTCACCCCTTGACCCTCGTCGCGTGTTGGTTCCTGATTCGGGTCTGCTTGGCCAACGTGGCTAGTGACATATACAAGACTCCGGGAGTATGGGTAACTTAGGGAGTTCGGGGATTTTGGGGCATGTTATAATTTAGGAACGACGAACACCAAACGTCGAACGCTGAAGGGCTAGGGGCACGTGGCGAGATTACGGGACTTCGGGGATTAGGATATAGGAATGTTCAACGTTGAACGTTGAAACTCCTTTTAATTGTAGATCTTGGCGGAGGGTGTGGACCATTGATCCCCTCCGTTGTTCAGTGATGTGAGATTTAGACAACACTCTTGAGAACTTCCGAAGTGTTAAAACGTTGCTAACACAGGTTCTTAGCTCCTGGTTTNCATATGTCAAAACCTCCAAGATATGCTTCAAATCATATGCCAAAACCTCCAAGATACAAGCCTTAAGACATCTAGAAAAACACACCTTTCATCATGTAGAGACCCTAATGCATGAGATCTCGGACCATCAAATCTTCTTCAACTTCAGCATCAAGAAAAGAGCATCTTCCTCAAACCCTTCTTCGGTCTCTCGAGACTAGATTGAGCAACGGGCGGGGACTTGCGTGATGTAATACCCACGTTTCCCCTAGTTTGTAAATATAACTATAATTGGCCAAGAGACTATGGCAGACTAAATGTGTATGAATGTTTGATTTGATGAACCTTTGTATAAAAGTGTCAATGTATAATTTTTTTGTGATTAATAGAAATTTGATATGTGTTGCACAACTGTTGAAAGGAGGAAATTTTAACAAAATAGACGATGCATGCTATGAGAGAGATGGTGAAGGGAAAACCAAGAATGGTTGAGATGACCCTCACCAGACCAGTACCTACTAGGTGTAATTGCTCAACAATCCTCTGACCCAGAAATGAATTACTAGTCAGGCTGGTAGTTGGAAGGCCATCCTCAAGTGTTAATGAGGAGATGGGGCAGGGTCCCCATCTGTAAGGATTCCAGGCCTAACCACGAATTGGGATTCGGACCCACGCAACCTTACCGAGGGAGGAAAGAAAGAAAGTAATTCGAGGACAAAGACAGATCTGTGAGATAGCAGAGTAGAGAAAAAAAACACTCTCCAAAAAATAGCAATGGAAAAAAAAACTTTGATTCTGAAGTTGAGAGAAACGCTGAGAAGAAAACTTGTTTTGGTTGTAAGAAACATGGGGTAGGGTTTCGCTACAAGATGATAAACAAGGTTGACGGGTGATTGAGGAAGTACTCACGCATACCTCATTTCTTGGAGAAGAGAAAACCAGTTTCCAAGTTCCTGTGGGAGAAGGAGAGTAACCGATGTCCCTGATCGTTGTAGAACAAAGAGAAAGAATCTCTATCAGAACATCATGGTCTAGTTCGGGGGTAGGCAGTGGTAAATCCAGTAGGAGTGGTTGTGCCTATGGTTGGAAGGAAACAGGCACCCCTTTCAGCGGTTTCTTCACTTTTTCCAGTTCTGATAAGTATTTTCATACTCTGTGTATTATATTGAATGTGATGATGAAATACCTGAGTTTATGATTCAATCTCTCAATATCTGAACAGTTATTAGAAAATCTCTGTGATCTCTGTAAACTGTAATATCTATATGATCTTTCAATTTATCTCAGTTTTGTTGCTAGATATTCATAAGATATCAATCCATAGGAGAGAGGGGATATGATCGATTAAAACGCCTAAGCCATGCCAACCCCGTGAAGTTTACCTTAGTGGGAATGTTAAGTCTGAATTATGTGGGAGAAGGGCATTTTTTTCCCTTAGGCTATTCACCCATCTGACCAAGGGCTCGTGCCCATGTCCCTAACCCATTTGTTTCTAAAGGATTAGCGCTTAGTCCCTAGAATTTCCAAAGTATCCATGTGATCGGGGTCTGGGAACCCTGCGCTAGTCAAAAAGGGGCTAGCTCTTCGGGACTTCGGGACTTGTGACTCCACAATTCTAAAAAACAGTCGAAGTCGCAAATTGATGACGGTCATTTATCTAAGGATTCAGTATGGATCTCTCTCGGTCGTTAGATCAGACTTAGGAAGGGCAGCATTAAGCGCTTCGGCAAAGTTCTACTTCGGGAGAATAGGAGTGGTCTAGCGCCGAAACTCCTGAACGTCAAAGTTGCATAGTAAATCTGGACCGTTGAATTGGAGGGACACGTGTCCACAAATCCACGGTTGCCCGGGACTCCGGGTATTCGATGACTTAGAAACGCGCGCGTTTTCCCCGAAGGTCGGTATGCCGGAGTAAATCATGGTTGTCGACGCTAGGTACATGTGGTGAGAGATTCGGCGTGGTCTGAAGGGAAAGTCGGGAGACACGCTCACTGAACTCTCGAATATCGAAATGTCGAAGTAACGTGGACCGTTGATCCTCGGATCCTTCTGAGTCGTCGATCTAAGGGACCCACCTTTGACTACCTGAATAATCGAGAACGCGTCATGGAGCGACATGTGGCCCCTACGCGTTCCCCGTCAAGTGTTAACCATTGAACTAGGATTGTTGGATGAGGGGGTACAAGGCAAGCGATCCCATAGTCCGGAGATTCCTTACTCCAAAGAAAACTGATCAAGAGTTTACAAAGTATGAACTCGCCAAAGTAGTGACTGTCGAAGTGGATCTTGATTGTTGGTCGAAAAGGACACATAGCACAAGATCCCGTAGTCCGGCAACTCAGCTCTTCGGAGGATTTGCATTGAGAGGATTTGGTAAAATCTGAAGCCGATGTCGTAAAGTAATGAGAACCGTAGATCTATGGATCGGTGTGGGATCTTGCAGACCGTTAGATTGAAGGACTAAGCAGTTATCAGTCTATGAGGACGTGGCTCACTGACGTCATCCAGGGTGATGTGGACCCATTCTACGCGTACCATGTGTCACCCAATTTTGGAAAATTCACATATCCATTGTTCTTGTTAGATCATGACATGTGTCACCCCCAATCGAGGACACATGTCACCCCTTGACCCTCGTCGCGTGTCGGTTCCTGATTCGGGCCTGCTTGGCCAACGTGGCTAGTGACATATACAAGACTCCGGGAGTATGGGTAACTTAGGGAGTTCGGGGATTTTGGGGCATGTTATAATTTAGGAACGACGAACACCAAACGTCGAACGCTGAAGGGCTAGGGGCACGTGGCGAGATTACGGGACTTCGGGGATTAGGATATAGGAATGTTCAACGTTGAACGTTGAAACTCCTTTTAATTGTAGATCTTGGCGGAGGGTGTGGACCATTGATCCCCTCCGTTGTTCAGTGATGTGAGATTTAGACAACACTCTTGAGAACTTCCGAAGTGTTAAAACGTTGCTAACACAGGTTCTTAGCTCCTGGTTTCTGGCCTGAGATCATGAGGAAGATTTTGCTAGCTGGTTCAAGTGCATAGTAAAAGATGTAAGCTTCAGGGCGGTTGATTAAGAGGGTTTTGCTTAAGAAAGAGACCGAATATGAACCGGGGGAATGTGAAAAATTGATGCCTCACCCCTAGAAAGGCTATTTAAGGGTTGGGTGTGTTACAAATTGGTATCAGAGCATAGCAACAACACTTGGCCTGCTTGGGCTCATGCATGAGTTGCATAAAAATATTATTAGAGAACTTATGGGGTAACACCCTACCTTACCCCCTTCTATTATTGATAGATGTTTTGGAAGTCTGCAGTGTAGGTTGTTAATGTTCCAAATAAAGCACTGGCTTTACCTTGTAATGATATGTGTTGTTCATGAATTGGTAGATTAGTAACTAACAAAAAATGTTTTATTTGCACTCAAGCAGTCAGTGAACAACAGGAGAGCCACAACGTAAAGGATGGTGACACATCAGGAGTTTGGGGAGAGCTCCCACAATAAAGAGGAAGAAAATGATGAAAGAAGGGTGGTGGAAACCCCTACAAATTTGGTCGAAATTGTGAGAAGCCTCATGGCAGAAGTACAGAGTTATAAGGATGACAATGAAGGGTTGATCAAGAAGCAGGAAAAGCAAACTGGAATTAATGCAGTCCTACTACAAATCCTGTCAGATATACAAAGAAAATTACAACATGGTCCAGTTGCCAGTGACGTGGACAGGCATCATACCAAGAAAACTTCAATTCCACCTGAGATACAGAAGCATAGTCCTAAAAGCGGCCACGCTAGGAGGAGCGCCTCAAAGAAGGCCCAACATGGAACCAAGAGACATTCAATGGAAGATTCCTCTGGTGAGGACACTGACAACTCCAAGGAGTCTTCTAGTGGTAAAACTAGTTCCCATTCTCAGACAAGACGAAAGAAGAGGAAACATTCCAAGAGTCGTGACCATGAAGAATTCAAGAAAGACAAACCACCCACCTTTGATGGAGAGATTAAGAAGGAGGAAGAAGCAGAAGTTTGGCTACTTGGCTTGAAGAAGTACTTCAGAGTCCATGACTACTCTGAACACTTAAAGGCTTGGATAGCCATTTTCAACCCAAATGGGAAATCTTCCATTTGGTGGGAAGACCGTAGGAATGTGAAAGGAGTCCATGAGAAGGAATTGTCATGGAAACAATTTGAGAAATACTTCAAGAAGAAGTACATCTCAGAAAAGTACTTTGATGGGAAGACCAATTCATTCTATGAACTCAAGCTGGCCAACTCACCATAGATGAGTATATCAACAAATTTCTCGAGTTGATGAGGTATGTGTCCTATATAAAAGGTGAAAAAGTAAAGATGCAACGATTTATTAGTGGCTTACCTCAGTCCTACCAACGACATAATTGAGTTTGATGAGCCAAAGAACTTAGAAGATACTATTCGAAAAGCAAGGTATTGGTATGAGCACAAGAGTAAGACATAACCCCGTGAAGACTGGAAGAAGAAAAACAATTCAAAATTCAAAAAGAAGGGGTTTAAACCCTTGAAATTTAAGAACCCTGGTAAGAGCTCTAGGATGAACCTTCCTGCCAGAAATGTGTATTAGCAAAATGTTCCATCCCAAAGTGGAAATAAACCATCTAGAGCAGCGCCAAGTAAGACGGATAACATGAAGAGAGAAACCTTGAAATGTTGGGGTTGTGGAGAGGAACACTTGTTGAGAGACTATCTGCATAGGCAACAGAACCCTGGGAGGGTCTACAACGTGCAAGAGGCTACCACAGTCAATGGTGTGGCTAGGAGCCTACCACAAATTTATGCAGCCTTGGATAATAGACAAACTAACCACCAAGCTTCAGTGGTGGAGATGGAAAATATGATTGTCAACCATCTTGTTTCCATTTTAATTGACCTTGGTTCTAATTTGAGTTATGATGTCCCTCAAACTGTTGAGAAATGTAAGTTACAACAAGTTAAATATGTTAAATCGTGGCTAGTACAAATAGCCACTAGAACCAAAAAAAAGTAACAAAGGTCCTACCAGCATGCCAATTTGTCATAAGTGGGTTTCCGACCCAAGCAAACCTAAACATACTTCCTCTAGGATCTTATGACCTACTGATTGTCATGGATTGGTTGGCTACCCACAAAACCAAATTGGATTGTTACAATAAAACTTTGGAGTGTGAAAATGAAGAAGGAAGAAGGGTAACCCTACAAGGGATTCAAAAGCATGTCTCAATGAGACAAATATCAGCTCTCCAAGTGAAGAAGTATTGCAGAAAGGGATGTCCCTTGTATGCAATACAAGTACTAAACTTTGTTGAGAATGAAAAACTTAGCATAGAGAACCATCCCATATTAAGAGAATATGAAGATGTACTCCTGGGAGAGATACCAAGTCTACCTCCAAGAAGAGAGATCGACTTTTCAATAGAACTTGTACCAGGAGCAATGCCAATGTCTAGAACACCCTATAAAATGAGTACACCAGAGTTAGTTGAGCTCAAACTACAGCTGAAGGAGATGTGGGACAAAGGATACATTCAGCCTAGTGTGTCTCCATGGGGAGCACCAGCCTTGTTTGTGAAAAAGAAAGATATCACTCTTAGACTGTGCATAGATTATAGACAACTCAATAAGATGACCATCAAGAATAAATATCCCTTGCCAAGAATCGATGACTTGTTTGACCAAGGGGTGCTAATTTAGGTCTAGGTACCATCAAGTCCGAATTAAAGAAGAAGACATCCACAAGACAACCTTTAGGACAAGATATGGTCACTATGAATTTGTGGTGGTGTCATTTGGGCTTACCAATGCATCAACCACTTTCATGTGTTTAATGAATAACTATTCAGAAAGTTCTTAGATAGGTTTGTGTTGGTTTTCATTAATGATATCCTAATCTATTCGAATAATAGGGAAGAGCATGAAGAACATGTTAAGCTAGTACTCCAAGTGCTAAGAGAACATCGGCTCTATGCTAAACATAGTAAGTGTGACTTTTTCCATAAACAAGTCCATTACTTAGGCCATGTTATTTATGAGGAAGGAGTGGGAATTGATTCTGACAAGATTAAAGTCATCATGGATTGGCCTACCCCAAATGATGTATCTGATATCAGATCCTTTATGGGCCTGGCAGAATATTATAGGAGATTCATAAAAGGATTCTCCAAGATTGGTTTCCCAATCACCTCCCTTTAGAAAAAGGGGATTGAATTCATTTGGACATCAGAATGTGAAGAAAGATTTCAAGAGTTGAAATGTCTTCTAACCAATGTGTTTGTGTTGAAGATTGCAGATCCAAACAAAAACTTCATTGTGTGTACAGATGTCTGCAAGGAAGGGCTTGGAGGAGTCCTTATGCAAAGACATGTGATTTGCTACGAGTCCAAAAAATTGAATGAACACGAAGTCAATTATGTGACCCGTGATATGGAATTGGCTACCATAGTGCATTCTTTAAAGATGTAGAGGCATTACCTCCTTGGTAGGAGATTTGTACCTATGACAGACCATAGTGGATTGAGGTATTTGTTTGACCAACCAAAGCTCAATGTGAGACAAGCTAGGTGGATGGATCTCCTTAGTGAATTTGATTTTGAAATCAAACATATCAAAGGAAAGGAAAATAGAGTGGTTAATGCCCTTAGTAGAAGTATGAAAGTAGTTCACTTGGCAACTGTAAGCGCCAGTGAATCAGAGATCAAAGAGAGGGTCAAAACTGCACATTAGACGGATGCATTTTTCAAGACCGTGACATCATACCTAAAGCAAGAACCCACAGGGCTGAAGTATGAAGGTTATCAGATGCTTAATGCAGGCCTGCTAACCTACAAGAGCAGATTGTATATTCCAAGTTGTGACGACTTGAAGAAGTTCATAATGAATGAACTACACAAAAGACCATATATTGGTCATCCTAGTTATCAAAAAATGATCACAGGCACTAGAAAGCTATTCTATTGGCCTGGACTAAAAAATGACATAGTTGATTACTTGGCTAAGTGTCTAGAATGTCAGCAAGTCAAAGGCAGAGCACCGACACCTAGCAAGGTTGTTGCAACGCCTACCAATTCTCGAATGGAAATGGGAAACCATCTCCATGGATTTCATCACAGGATTACCAAGGTCAACTAAACAAAACGATGTCATGATGGTAGTTGTGAACTAACTGAGAAAAGTTGTTCACTTCATACCTGTCAAGTCAACTTGCAAGGCAATAAATATTGTCAACATCTTCGTGAAAGAGATATGCAAACTGCATGGCATGCCTAAGGAGATTATATCCGACAGAGATACAAAATTTACTTCCAACTTTTGGAAATCTTTGTATGTTGGTTTTGTAACAAAATTACTCTTTAGCACAGCGTATCACCCTCAGACGGATAGAATTTGCTTACAGCAATGGATATCAAGAGTCATTAAAAATGAGTCCTTTTGAAACCCTCTATGGAAGGCAATGCAACATTCCAATCAATTGGAACAACCCAATAGACAGAGTTACAATCGAGCCAGATATGCTAAAGGAAATTGAACAACAAGTGATTCAGATCAGGCAAAATCTGAAGATAGCCCAGGATAAACAAAAGAGTTATGCAGACCTAAAAAGGACTCCTAGAGAGTTCAAAGTAGGAGATATGTGTATCTCTGAGTTAGACTCAGGAGAAGCTCCTTGAGGATGGAAGCTTGTGCCAAGCTAGCACCTCGGTATTGTGGACCCTTTGAAGTTTTGGATAGAATGGGACGAGTAGCCTATCGGCTAGCACTTCCTCCTATAGTGAAAGCTCATAATGTTTTCCATGTTTCTTTATTAAAGAAGTATGTACATGATGCTAATCATAGTATTGACTGGTCTGTGATTCAGGTGGAACTCGAGAAAGAATTCCTACCAGAACCTCAATGCATAATAGACATGAAGGAAACCCCACTCAGGAACAGAACCATTGCACAAGTCAAGGTGAAGTGGAAACACTTTGGCCCAGATAAGGCCACATGGGAAATGGAGGATGCCATGAAATAGGCATATTCATTTTTGTTTAGTTCTGTACATACAAAGCACATTGGCAGATAGAACATCGAGAACAATCTTCCTTTTGGGAGGGAGAGGATTGTAATACCCTTGTTTCCCCTAGTTTGTAAATATTACTATAACTGACCAAGAGACTATGGCGGATTAAAAGTGTGTGAATCTTTGATTTGATTAACCTTGGTATAAAAGGGTCAATGTATGAATTTTATGTTATTAATAGAAATTTTATGTGTTGCACAACTACTGAAAGGGGGAAAGTTTGTCAAGATAGACCATGCATGCTATGAGAGAGATGGTGAAGGGAAAACCAAGAATGGTTGAGATGACACTCACCAAACTAGTACCTACTAGGTGTAATTTCTCAATAGTCCTCTGACCCGAAAACAAATTACCAGTCACGATGGTAGTTGGAAGGCCATCCTCAAGACTTAATGAAGAGATGGGGCAAGGTGCCCATATGTAAGGCTTCCATGCCTGACCACGAATTGGGATTCGAACCCACACGACCTTGCCAAGGGAGGCAAAAAAGAAGGTAATTCGGGGACAGAGACAGATCTACGAGATAGCAAAGTACAGAAAAATAAAATAAAATAAAATAAAATAAAAAAAAAAAAAAAAACTCTCCAGAGAAGAGCAGCGGGAAAAGAAACTTTGATTCTTAAGTTGAGAGAAAAGCTTAAAAGAAAGTTTGTTTTGGCTGTAAGAAGAAGGGGGCAGGGTTTTGCTACAAGTTGATAAACGATATTGACGAGTGACTGAGGAAATACTTGTGCAGACCTCCTTGCTTGGATCAGAGAAAACCAGTTGCCAAGTTCATGTGGGAGAAGGAGAGTAACCTTCGTCCCTGACTGTTGTGAACCAAAGAGAGAATCTCTCTCAAAGCGTCATGGTCTAGCTCGGGGGTGG
>JZKD02S2266633.1:21510-35761 GCA_000966675.3 Picea glauca | reverse complement strand
TGTTACAAAAGACCAATGCCAAACCAAAAGCAAGGCACTATAGTGATCAAGTACCACACACATCCAAGTTGCAAATCAAGTGTGGAGGAACATTGAAAGGGAGCATCCACGATACTTACACAAGACGTTGAAACCTTTGCACTATTGACGTTACACAATTGTAGAGAAAATCGGGCAAAATGAATTCAATCTCAACATTCCTCCATACCTAGGTCTACACCTAGTTTTCAACATAGCCTTATTATGTTCCTCTCATCCCCAACTATTGGAATTAACCGTGTAACTAGAAGAACCTAGGGAAACAAACCCTGAAATGCAAGTGCCACTCACACGTGATCTGAGTATTGATCGACATATGAAGCATACCAAGACTCCAACGATTCAATTTTCAAGGTGGCCAAAGATGGACAAACTTTGGTACAAGGGAGATGAATTACTTTATCAAATTTTTGTCTAAAGTGTTAGAATTTAAGGGAAAAATATAGACTAGCTAGGAATAGAAATAATTTTAATTTTGTTTGCTACTGTAATTTTGGATCAGCAATATATTCAAAAATTCTGATGTAAAATTTAATAACATAAATCATATAATAAATCTGAGTAATATCTTAGCAAAACAAAGAACAGGTTTACCTGATGTGCTTATTGTTATCCTCTTTTTTGTATGCTTAGAAAAATATTTAGGGGTCATGGATCAAACCCTCAGGGTAGATCTCACCATGATCCTTTTGAACAATTTGCCAAGAAGAACCTTTTAGGGTAGTGTACCAGAAAATTGACCAGTTGGATGAGAATTAAGATGTCATGCTAACATCAAGAAACATGGTTAAAAACAACACGATAGTGTCCAACCTAAGGACTGAAAGGAGACCTCAAACAACCCTAAAACTTCAGTCCAAAAAATAAAAAATTGCTACAGCAATAGCAAACAATGCTAGTGATGCCTTAACAAACCATGTTAAGGGTATTAGGGTTGCACCAGATCAACATACACAGGACAGTACTAGGACAGGTGAGGACGACATTATCAAACAGGGGTGGCACCAGCAAATAAAGAACAACAAAACGACACCAACAAGAAGGGGTGGCACCAACAAATAAAGAACTGCGGTACAACACCAGCAAGCAGACCTTCAACAACAACAAAGGGAGACCTGTAATTGGCTGAAATAGACCCTTAGGGTTGGCAGAAAGAAGGGTTGAAGGAGATAACCCCACAGCAGGAAGAGCATACCAAACATACACAAGAGAGACCTGAAATAGAAGAGTCGCAACAACCTAAACCCTTATCCAACAAAGCTGCCAAAAACCTCAGTCAAGAAATCGGCTAAGAGAGTGAGTGAATGTAGTGAGTGAGGAGAGGTCTCTTCAATTTATAGTTTTGGTAGGTATGTTAGGGTTATAAATTTATCCCTAAATTTAGGGTTAGATTAAACCCTAACAAATTAAACTAATAAAAAATTAATATTTTGTAACATAAAATATTAAATGTTAAATTAGAAAAGTCAACAAGAAAAAAATTAACAAGTCAAGGAGAGGGGATCCAAAAATCAAGGCGGCTAGCATTCTTTAGGAAGAAGCAAGGAATCAGACCAACACCCACATAGCAAATAAGGGGGAGTGTAACTCAAGCCAGGGTTTACAAAAGTAATAAGACAAAGTCAAAGGGGGTTCTTCTTTAATGGCATAATGTCCACATGAGTCTCATGACATAACTTATAAGCTTTTATTATCCCATCATAAGAGAAAGGTCAATGATGTGATCATGTCCTTCTTCTTAACTACTCCTAAGTCTCATGGACCATCCTGAGAGAGAAGATGGTCACGCATTATCTCGGCTTGGTACTTAATCAAGAAACTGCCTGGTCCCAGACTAGGATACCCTAGAACACATCTGGGGGCCCTAGATCACAACTAGGATCGTATCCACCAAGGTACACAACCAAGGATTAATCCAAACATGAGAAAGGATTCCCTAGAACACATCCAGGGGCCCTAGAATACATATAGGGACTTATACCATCAAATTTCTTGGTCCTTGACCAAGAACCCCAGCAATACACTGGGGGCCCAACTAGGGTCTTTTGCCATGGCTCTAGCTACTTGGTCCCAGACCAAGAACCCCAAGAGTGTACTGGGGACCCTAGATCTCAACTAGGGTCTTTGCCAACTTCCCGAAAAATGGCTCTTGCAGCTGCATTAATTTTAACACTCCCTCTCAGCAAGAGAGGCATTCTCAGCAACACCAAGCTTGTCTTGAAAGTACACAAACTTTGTCAACGACAAGGGCTTGGTCAAAATATATGTAGTTTGTTCCGCCTTCGAAACATACTGAATACTGAGAATGTTCTTTTGCACCATGTCCCGAATATAGTGATATCTCGGCTCAATGTGTTTTGATCTATCATGAAACACAAGATTCTCATAGAGCTTTATACAGCTCTGGTTATCATAGTGAATTATTGTGGGTTCCAGCTCAACACTGAACAAATATGAGAGTAGCTTTCTGAGCTACATTGTGTTGGCGACGATTTTTGTCAACAGGACATAGCTGACAAAGCGTTTCCAGACTCCCTCTCCAGTCACACTACTTGCGCAAGTTTCGCTTATTCTCGTTAAATGTTGGCACATTGTTTTTAGTGAATTTATTATGACGCTTGGCTTATTTCTAAACAGAACCCTTTACTCACTCCTCACATTATTTGCGTTGTCTTATTTATCCAATGACACACATGTCCAAAGACCCTTATGTCTCCATTATTGATCTATGCACTCGCCTTATTCACTATGTAAAAGAGAGACTCAATAATTATTCTTCAAGGTAAGTTATGGTCATGTTATATATTTCAAAGCCATGCCATATTCCTATAATTAACACATTGGAACCATATTTTTTTTAACTATTATTATCACACCTCATGTCACATTACCTCATAAATGTTGTGCCATTATTTCACTCCCTGTCCACTCCTCGAAAGTAAATATATTATCATTCTATACCCAACATACATCACTTTTAGAAGCTTTTTATCATGTGCCCCTCTTTTAATATTTTATTTGTCCCATAAAGTTATACCATTTTCTTAATTAGAGTTATAACTTTAACATCATTTAATGACAAAGAGGAAACATATTAAAATGATAATTTCCACATGAATTATCTTATTTTAGAAGGCAACCTATGACCTTAACGGGTTTCATATTGAGGAGATGTGATAATGTATACCAAGCTCTTGATGAGGCACCATATGGCAATTTTGTTTTGATGACATGGGATCATATGATGTTCTCTTTTAGACATCTTGACAAATTTATCAAATTGGGACAATCTATGCATATTAGCAAGCAGACAGAGAAACAATGCCTTCCTCAAGGCCATGTCCAGAGAGAAACTGATATGGCATTTTATGGCAATCAAGTTGGTCTTTTAGCAAGCGCGAGTTATGTTGGATTTTTCTTCATTTGAAGCTTCGTAGAAATGTCTGGCAAGGAAGACGATGAAATAATTCGAGGGAAAATATCTTTTTCAATCCAAGTCCCTGGCAAATGGAATTGGTTCATCCAATGGTTTGCTGGCTTGGCACCCCACTTTGATTGCCTCTGCTTCTAAGGATGGTGTGGTGAGAATTCAGAGGAACACTAATTAAACACATCGCTTACAGTACACAATCATGATTTGGGATTTCGTGCTAGTGTGGAGATCGCAATAGTGTTGATTTTTCTGCCATACACGCAATACTGAAGACATTAGACAAGTCTGCGCGGATCTAGATGAGCTTGGCACCGAGATTCGCTAAGTTGAAACTATGGAAGGTCTAGGGCATTTTGACAAGATCTTGCAAGAGGCAAATGGTATTATTCTTCTACATAATAGTTTAAAGATATATATCCACTAGAGGAGGTGTTTGATCCATAAATTTTCCATCCACATGTGCAATACGGCTAGAACACCCATTATAGTCACATGTATTGTTGACAGTATGTCGGGTAAACTACTTCCAACATGTGCAAGAGCAGAAGAAGTGTACGATCAAGCTTCTTTGAGAGGACTATGAAACATAGTGATAAACCAATGAGTCACTTGAAATATATTGCAACTACTACATTAGGTGCTGCAATCAATCTGAAGGCTTCAGTTATTAGCGTATTTATAGTATCTAGGCAAACTGCTAGGTTAATAGCATCTTCCCTTTCCAGTGTTATCTGTTGTCTCCCGTGATTGACAATTAATGAGTTGAGATGGAGCTTTACTGGTGTGATTCAAGCAAGACAGAGTCTATTATTCAAAGAGTTGTCCCTATGCTAGCAGATCCTCGACACTCGGTTGAATTCATTAATACAACGAATGAGTTTGTGCATCCAATCATCAAAAAATAGCAGAGATTTTCGATGCTTTGAAAGCACACGACAACAAGAGTATCATCTTTGGATTTGTGGGTGGGACTGAAGGTATATGTTAACAGAACGCTTTGGTAGTGACATATGACATGTTGAAAAGCTACCGCAATCAAGGAGGAAGTGATCTTCTAGATCAGTCATCAAAGAAAATACATGATTTCTAGCACATGGAAGAGGCTAGAAGCTCCTTTATAACATTGAAACTGGATGGGCTAGTTTTTGTTGGAGGTTGCAATACAAACATAGATACAGCTCGATTGAATAAGTACTTTAAGTCTAGAAAATGTCAAACAATTGTTGTTGGTGTTCCTGTCACACTTGAAGGCGATTTAAAGAATGAATTTGTAGAAACAGATGTTGGCTTTGATACTGTATGCAAGTCTAGTTTCCAACTCATTGGTAATATCTGTCTTGATTCTCTATCAACTGAGAAATACTATTTCTTCATACGACTTATGGGGAAAGAGGCATCACATGTTTCTCTAGATTGCTCTTTTCAATCACATCCAAATCTGGTGATTCACGGAGAGGAAGTTGCCTCATCAAATATAACGCTTTCTCAACTGACTAATCGAAATTGTGATGATGTTCAAGGCCGCGCGGAGAAGGGTAAATATCATGGTGTCATTGTTTTAAAGCCCGCACAGAATAGGCCTTTGGAATATCGAACATCTTGCATGAACAAGGAAGGTGATATTCAGCATTTTTTTAAATATATATATATATAAGCATCAGAATTATATTTCAATTATCCGCATAAGTTAAGTATAACCAACCATATGTAAAACAACCAATTATAAAGGAGAACGTGAATGATACGAGAAGGATAAAACAAGTTAGTTTTGTGTTGGTTGGAGTTCAGTTATGAAATTGATCACTGAAGGAACAGTCCACCCAATGCCTTAAAGGGAGTAGTGTGTAGCCTGCTTTAGGGAAATGGTTTTGAAACAGAGATTTTTTGAAGGAGAGAAGTTAGAGAAAATTCTGAGTGAGAACTTTGGCAGAAATTTCAGAGAGTATGCTAAGAGTGTTGTGAGGATTGTTGCATTTCATTCTCTTCTTACATCTTTAGCAGAGATTGACGAAATCGTCAACAACAAGGGGTTTTGCAAAGCAGTGAAAAGGATAAGCGAGGATGAGCTTGTTGACCTTCACAAGGTAAAGGTTTACTTGTCAATTGTTGTATTAAGGCTCGATTGTATTCGGTGCTAATCGGTTTCTGTATGAAGGTTTCCTCTTTGTGATTCGCCACTATTGCTCTATTCCACTTCTGGCTCATCTTTCTTTTTATTTTTCATGTTTGGTCTTTCTATTGTGTGTTGCGTCTAGAAGGGCTAAAGACCATATACTTGGCCCTAGTCTACGTAGAGACTTGCATATTTCAAAGATTTATGATTTTGTATGGGAAGCTCTTTTAATGGAAATCAGTTTTCTCTCACTCTGGAATATCTCTTTGATTTTTCTTTAAAGTCCTTAGTTTTCATCATCTTTATAATTTCACATTTTGATTTCAAAATAAAAAAAATAGATAAAATTTTAAAAAGACAAACAAAACATTTTCTTTTGTAAACAATCGTGTTTATTAAGTTTTATTTACTAAATAATTAGTGTACATAATCTTTTGTTTATTTTAATATTTTAATTTTATTATTTTTATGTCCTGGGAAAATAAACAAATTTATGATTATGTTATATGTATATAAACTGTCATCACTAACTTGTTAATAAACTTTTGCTTAGTTTATATTTTGTTTTTCTTGCAACTTATTACATGCTTCTTAAAAGAAACAAAAAAATGTGCTATATCAATTAAGCTTTCAAACAAACATTTTGTTTAATAAGCTTTCTTTTAATTAATTCATTTATTTGTTTTATTAGTTTTCTCCCACTTTTAGTTAGCCTTGCTTTAGTTATTTTTTTTACTAAAATAAAACAGAAATATTACCTTTCTAATTTTTATTTATTTGCATTTATTTTATTAGTTTTAGTTTTGTTTTAGTTTTGTTACTTCAAGTGTATAAAGTAATTAAAATTGTGAATATCATAAAAATCATAAAATCGTATAAAATTAAATATTATTAAAAGTTAAATTACAAGGCAAAGGAATTCATGCTTGGACTATATGTTAGAGGAAAATTGGCCTAGAGTTCAATGCACTTTCTTGTTCGAGGCTTTAAGCCTAGGGTGATATTCCCGTCTCTTCTCGCCTAGCCCTACGAGAGGTTGAAAATGTTGATGTTGGAGACTCTCTAGTCCCTCGACGTCAACATATTTTTGGCGACCATACTGGCGAGAATCATTCAATGGTTCATTCCTAGTTTTTGTTTTAATTCTTTCAATTTTACTTTTCCTATACCCCATGTCTCAACCGATTGGAAGCCTATTCGGTGGTTGCAACCCTGTGGCTTCAGTTACTGACCCTGGGAAAGTCATTTGCAAGTATGGCATGTTTGAGTTTGAAGAAGATCTAAACAATTCCCTTGGTTTGTACCTACCCCCTTGAAGTTCGCTCACCCGGTGAACCCTTTACCTCACAAATTCAAGAATCATTTGCCTCTCTTCCATGACGATGGAACTGTTACGATGATTGAACATATTCGTGCATTTTCGAATGCTTGCGTCATTCTCGAAGTAAATAATAATGATAGGTGTGTGTTGTTGTTTATGAATTCCCTTCAAGTTGATGTCGCCCCCTTATTTTCCAACTTTACTGATGAATGCATCTCTACCTGGTTTGAATTGTCTTATCCGTTTACTTCTACCTTTGGGCATTTAGATAGTCCTAGCGAGCATCTTAAGAGGTTTAATCAATTACACGTAAAGGATAATGAGAGAATTTTTACTTTTAATCTTCAGTTCATCAAGTTACACAATTTGATTCCTACTCCCATTCGCCCTACCAACTTGGTTGTTGTATTGCATTACTACGAACGTCTACCTCCTCTTTACTGGTGGCGGTTGGAAGAAAAGAATGTTCAAAACCTAGAGCTAGCCATATCTACTTGCCTCGACTTCGAAAAGCAAATTCGTAGAACAGGTTACTCCTTTGGCGTTTATGATTCACACAAGGATTTGTCTTCTTTAATCCCTGTCATTAAGAGCTTACAAGATCGCATATTCTTTCTCGAGTCTCAATCTTCAAATCATTCTAGGAGTGTATCTTGAGAGCCCTCTCTCTTAGGGCCTATTTATGATGAATTCACTACTTGTGGTCAAGAGCGTGGATGTGAAAAGGATCATGATTATATCATGATGCTTAATGACCAATCCACCTCTCATACCCTTCTTAAACCTCATAAAGAAACTCAACCCCAAAATCATCTTTCATCTCAAGCTTCTTACCTGCATGTATACAATGGAAATTTTGATTATGCAAATGAAGAAATCAATTCTAACTATGTCAAACCTATTTATGATACAATTGTGGTCGATGATAATGTTAATGAGTGGTCAAGTGATGTAGATAAGTATGACTTTAATGATGCATGCAACAAATCATCTTCTGAAGATATATATGAGTTCAATCAAGATCTTAATTTGTATAAAATTTTCGCTAATCCATTGTTTCAATCAAAAGAGGATAAAGAACTTGGCACTATCAAGCATGTTCCTCTTAGGCGTAATTTTTATTCTAATGATAGTGACTATTGTAGGGGCATTCCAATGTTTTTTAATCCATGTTATGAATCTTTTTTACATCAAGACGACCTTGTTCTTGATAGAAAGGCCCCTAAAGATGATACTGATTTGTTTGATAAATTCATGGATCATCCCTTGAAGGTACAAGCCCTAAACCCTAAATCTAATTCAGTCAATACCTTCATCATTACTGGCAAAGCCTCTGTTGGTTGGCATGTCTTGGAGGTGGGTGATCGTTTCTTTTGGGTATTGATTAATCATTTATCTGCACAGTACACATATGTTGGTTGGGATTTTGGTTGTTCTTCCACGCATAAATTTCTCAAACCCATAAAAACCACATGCAAAGCAAGTGACGCATTCCTTTACGCTAAATTTCATGTGACCTGAGTCCAAGCTAATGGTTTCCCTCCTCTGTAAATAAATAAACAAATAAATAATAATAATAATAATAAATTTGGGAAGGGCTAGATTAGTTTTGGGTCATTTTCGTGTTTACTCAGTTTATTTTCTCGCTTTTTATTTCTTTTCGCTTTTTCTTATGGTCAGAAGTGATGGAGCAATGATTGGTGATATTAAAAGGTAGGCTATCTGTATATTTTTAATTGATTGACCAAATGTGTTTTGGTGGACAGCAGACTTGCAGGTGAACCAAGTTGCCTTCCTTTGTCATAAATCCTCGATTGTCCACCATTCACTTGCTACGCTGGACATCCTCGCTCGTCACATTCGTCAGTCCTATCCCCATCTTCCTTCTTTCCCCTTCTCCATCCCTTTCATTTTGAGATGCCTCCAGCATACACATCGTGGACGCTCAGTGTTTTGGGTCTTTCCCTTAACGCATATCCACGACAGTTTTCTAGCCTCGTAATCATCTGATCAAGTTTCGAAGAGTTTTCCTTTCATGTTATACAACAGGACCAAACCCCCTCATACTTACCACTTTCCATGAGTTATTTCACGAAGTCTCGATCCATGAATCCCTTGACCTCCATCGTGTATCCCCCTGCTATATAACCTAGACCACCTAACCCTATCAGCCTTTCCTTGTCCCATATTGAGTCGCCCTCAGTCCTCTCATTACCCTTCCCTTCCCCTTTCCTTCAGAGAATCAATGATCGTATTTTATTGTTTAAAGCTTGCACGCCATTATAAGTGACTCGCATCTGTTGGTTGGAAATTGTTGACGACGATTTTTGTCAACGTGACTTAGCCGGCAAAGCATTGTCAGGCTCCCTCTCCAATCACACTACTTGCACAAGTTTCGCTTATTCTCGTTAAATGTTGGTGCATTGTTATTAGTGAATTTATTATGACGCTTGACTTATTTCTAAACAGAGCCCTTTACTCACTCCTTGTATTATTTGCGTTGTCTTATTTCGCCAATGACACACATGTCCAAAGAACCTTATGTCGCCATTATTGATCTATGCACTCACCTTATTCACTATGTAAAAGAGAGACTCAATAACTATTCTTCAAGGTAAGTTATGGTCATGTTATATATTTCAAATCCATGCCATATTCCTATGATTAACACGGTGGAACCATATTTTTTTTAACTATTATTATCACACCTCATGTCACATTACCTCATAAATGTTGTGCCATTATTCCACTCCCTGTCCACTCTTCAAAAGTAAATATATTATCATTCTATACCCAACATACATCACTTTTTCAATCTTTTTATCATGTGCCCCACTTTTAATATTTTATTGTCCCATGAAGTTATACCATTTTCTTTCTTAGAGTTCCAACTTTAACATCACTCAATGACAAAGAGGAAACATATTAAAATGATAATTTCCACATGAATTATCTTATTTTAGAAGGCAACCTATGACCTTAACGGGTTTCATATTTAGGAAATGTGATAATGTATACCAAGCTCTTGATGAGGTGCCATATGGAAAAAAAATTGATGACATGGGATCGTATGATGTTCTCTTTTAGACATCTTGACAAATATATCAAATTGGGACAATCTATGCATATTAGCAGGCAGACAGAGAAACAACGCCTTCATCAAGGTCACGGGCAGAGAACAAATAATATGGCATTTTATGGTGATCGAGTTGGTCTTTTAGCAAGTGCGAGTTCTGTTGGCTTTTTCTTCATTTGAAGCTTTGTAGAAAAGTCTGCAAAGGAAGACGATGAAATAATTCGAGGGAAAATATATTTTTCAATCCAAGTCCCTGGCAAATGGAATTGGTTCATCCACTAGTTTGTTGGCTTGGCGCCCCACTTTGATCGCCTCTGCTTCTAAGGATGGCGCGGTGAGAATTCAGAGGAACACCAATTAAACACATCGCTTACAGTACACAGTCACGATTTGGGATTTTGTGCTAGTGTGGAGATCGCAACAGTGTTGATTTTTTTGTCATACATGCAATACTAAAGACATTAGACAAATCTGCACGGATCTAGATGAGCTTGGCACAGAGATTCGCTAAGTTGAAACTATGGAAGGTATGGGGCATTTCGACAAGATCTTGCAAGAGGCAGATGTTATTATTCTTCCACGAAATAGTTTAAAGATAGATCTCCACCAGAGGAGGTGTTTGTTCCATAAAGTTGCCATCCACATGTGCAATACGATTGGAAACCCCGCAATAGTCACATGTATTGTTGACAGTATCTCGGGTAAACTACTTCCAACATGTGCAGGAGCAGAAGAAGTGTACGATCAAGCTTCTTTGAGAGGACTATGAAACATAGTGATAAACCAATGAGTCACTTGGAATCTATTGCAACTACTACAGTAGGTGCGGCAATCAATCTGAAGGCTTCAGTTATTAGCGTATTTATAGTATCTAGGCGAACTGCTAGGTTAATAGCATCCTTCCTTTCTAGTGTTATCTGTTGTCTCCCCGTGATTGACAATTAATGAGTTGAGATGGAGCTTTACTGGTGCGATTCAAGCAAGACAGAGTCTATTATTCAAAGAGTTGTCCCTATGCTAGCAGATCCTCGACACTCGGTTGAATTCATTAATACAACAAATGAGTCTGTGCATCGGATCATGGAAAAATAGCAGAGATTTTCGATGCTTTGAAAGCACACGACAACAAGAGTATCCTCTTTGGATTTGTGGGTGGGAATAAAGGTCTATGTTCACAGAATGCTTTGGTAGTGACAGATGACATGTTGAAAAGCTACCGCAATCAAGGAGGAAGTGATCTTCTAGAGCAGTCATCAAAGAAAATACATGATTTCCAGCACATGGAAGAGGCTAGAAGCTCATGTATAACGTTGACACTGGATGGGGTAGTTTTTGGAGGTTGCAATACAAACACAGATGCAGCTCGACTGGCTAAGTACTTCAAGTCTAGAAAATATCAAACAACTATTGTTGGTGTTCCTATCACACTTGAAGGCGATTTAATGAATGATATTGTATGCAAGTTTAGTTCCCAACTAATTGGTAATATCTATCTTGATGCTTTGTCAGCTCGAAATTACTATTTCTTCATACGACTTATGGGGAAAGAGGCATCACATGTTGCTCTGGAGTGTTCTTTTCAATCACATCCAAATCTTGTGATTCACGAAGATGAAGTTGCCTCATCAAATATAACGCTTTCTCAACTAACTAATCGAAATTGTGATGGTGTTCAAGGCCACGCAGAGAAGGGTAAATATCATGGTTTCATTGTTTTAAAGCCCGCACAGAGCAGACCTTTGGAATATCGAACCTGTTGCATGAAGCAGGAAGGTGTTATTCGCAACTTTTGTTTTTTTTTTAAATATAAGCATCAGAATTATATTTCGATTATCCGCATAAGTTAATTATATCCAACCATATGTAAAACAACCAATTATAAAGGAGAACTTGAATGATACAAGAAGCCTTAAACTAGTTAGTTTTTTGTTGGTTGGAGTTCAGTTATGAAACTGATCACTTAGGGAACGGTCCACCCAATGCCTTAAAGGGAGCAGCGCACAACCTGTTTTAGGGAAATGGTTCTGAAAACAAAGATTTTCTGAAGGAGAGAAGTTAGAGAAAAATCCGAGTGAGAACTTTGGCATAAATTTTAGAGTGTATGCTAAGAGTATTGTGAGGACTGTTGTATTTCATTCTTTTCTTACATCTTAAGCAAAGATTGACGGAATCGTCGACAGCAAGGGGTTTTGCAAAGCAGCGAAAGGGATAAGCGAGGATGAGCTTATTGGCCTTCATAAGGTAAAGGTTTTCTTGTCAGTTGTTGTATTAAGGCTCGATTGTATTCGACGCTAATCGGTTTCTGTATGCAGGTTTTCTCTTTGCAATTTGCCACCATTGCTCTATTCCACTTTTGGCTCAGCTTTCTTTCATGCTTGGTCTTTATATTGTATGTTGCGTCTAGAAGGACTAAAGACCATATACCTGGCCCTAGTCTACACAGAGACTTGCAGATTTCGAAGATTTATGATTTTGTATGGAAAGCTCTTTTAATGGAAATCAGTTTTCTCACTCTGGAATATCTCTTTAATTTTTCTTTAAAGTCCTTAGTTTTCATCATCTTTATTATTTCACATTTTGATTTCAGAGTAAAAAAAAAAAAAAAAATTAAAAAGACAAACAAAACATTTTCTTTTGTAAACAATCATGTTTATTAAATTTTATTTACTAGATAATTAGTTTACATAATCTTTTGTTTATTTATTATTTTAATTTTATATTTTTACATCCTAACTTTAAAAGAGAAAATAAACCAAAAAAAAATTATGATTATGTTATATGTATATAAACTTTCATTACTAACTTGTTAATAAACTTTTGCTTAGTTTATATTTTGTTTTTCTTGTTACTAACTTGTTAATAAACTTTTGCTTAGTTTATATTTTGTTTTTCTTGTTACTTATCACATGTTTTTTAAAAGAAACAAAATAAATATGTTATATCAATTAAGCTTTCAAACAAACATTTTGTGTAATAAGCTTTCTTTTAATTAATTTATTTGTTTTATTAGTTTTCTCCAGCTTTTTTTAGTTACCCTTGCTTTAGTTTATTTTTTTACTAAAATAAAAACAAACGTATTACCTTTCTATTTTTTATTTATTTGTATTTCTTTTATAGTTTTAGTTTTGTTACTTTAAGTGTATAAAGTAATTATTATTTATTTGTATTTCTTTTATAGTTTTAGTTTTGTTACTTTAAGTGTATAAAGTAATTAAAATTGTAAATAGCATAAAAATCATATAATCGCATAAAAATTAAATATTATTAAAAGTTAAATTACAAGGCAAAAGAATTCATACTTGGACTACAGGTTAGGGGAAAATTGGCCTAGAGTTCAATGTGCTTTCTTGTTTGGAGTTTTAAACCTAGGGTGGTATTCATGTCTCTTCTCACCTAGCCCCACGAGAGGTTGAAAATTTTGATGTTGGAGACTCTCTAGTCCCTCGGCGTAAACACATTGCTTCTCTACTAGCAACATTTGTAGTAATGTATTATGTTTCTGCAGTGCTTTGGGCTATGGAGCCCTGCTTTCTACTGGACCAGGAGATCATAGTTGAACCCAAACTGAAACAATATCCGGAAGTGCTCTTTCGGTCCACTTTATTGCCCATCCAATCTGAATCTGTAAAGCTATGAAGCATTACACCTCCACTAAAAGTGTATCTGAGCCCATAAGTTATAATTCCTCAGACATATCTGAGAATATGCTTTGCAACAACCATATGAATGTGTTTTGGCTCCCACATAAACTGGCTGAGGGCATTCACTGCGTAACAAATGTCTGGTCTGGTGTGTACTAGATACATCAAGGACCCAATAATCTGACGATATAATGTAGGGTTTTTTGAATTTGAACCTGTAGCTTGATCATGTAACTTCTTTAGGCTAGAAAATCATAGGTGTGGTCATGGACTTACAGTCCAGCATCCCAAATCTGTGAAGCACATCAACTACATACTTACTTTGTGAGAGAAAAATCTCACCAGGTTTCTGCCACACCTCTAAGCCAAGAAAGTAATGCATAAGACCCAAGTCCTTCATTTCAAACTCTGTTGATAGTGTTGATGTTTTTACAACATGAGGAAGACATTCTCCAAAAATAATAATTAATAATATAATTATTAATTGATTATTAACTATAATATATAATAAGTAAATAACAATAACAAATAGTTATTGATTATTCAAGGGATGCATCCTTTCATGGATGGTCACCTTATGTTCCCTATATATGGAACACTCATCATTGTAATAATATATTGAATATCT
>JZKD02S2266622.1:0-15312 GCA_000966675.3 Picea glauca | reverse complement strand
CAAACATTAATTATTCAATTAAGCAATATATGATAAAAAACAAACCCTTATGAACACAATATTTTATCATGGAACCCAACATGGAAAACCACCAACTCTTTTTTCATTAATAAATTGTTCTTTTACAAAATTGTTTTCAAGCTACAACCTGATGGAGAGACTGTCCCCAAGTTTCTTCATCTATGACTGAAGAGATGCTTTCATACCCCATTTACCAACTACAACTGGAAGGATGCTACGACCCCCTAGTTTATCATATACCACTGAAAGGATGCTTCAACACCCTATTTACCAGCTGTAACTGGAAGGAGGCTATGCCCCCCTAGTTTATCAACTACCACTGAAAGGATTCTTCGAAACTCTATTTACCAGTTGCAATTGGAAGGAGGCTATGACCCCCTACAGGATTGTATCCTTATCTAGCACCACCCTACCACCTTGTTTAAATTTATTCTTGATATGTGAATTTTTTTCTAACATCCAACTGATTTCACAATGCAATTCAATCTCTACTTCTCTTCATATTGAATTTGATTCATGAAACCATTAACACAAGTATTATCATATTTGACTTTTTGACTTTGACTTGTTTTCCATTTCTCCACGCTTCCTCTCTTTATGTAGGTTATAAAACTTATAACTCTCTTACTTTACTATTTTCAATGTGTTCATAAATACACAAAGATACTATGAATTCTTCAAGTATTCTTAGAATCATTAAATGATGCACTTTCTACTTGTCTTGTTGCAACCTCTGCTTGTATGGTCTTCTGGTTATCTGTGGTCAAACTTCATCTCTTTTTCTCTGGCTTCTGTCATTTATTATTCAATGTATCTGCTGCAGTCCAATAAAAGGTCTTCTATTTCAAACTCTGGATTCCATAATTGTGATCTGTCTCCTTTTGTTCTTGATCTTCAATAAGACATTGACAGGCACCCTAGAACCCACAATCATTCTTCTTGGACTCTTCTTTTGTTTTGATATTCTTCTCTTAGGTTGCAGAGACATACTCTTCTCACCACTCTTTCTCATTTATATATTCTTCCAACTGTTGTGAGCTATGAAACATTGTGTCCTTCTATTTGGACCATCACACCCCTTCATTTAACAATAATCTCATTTGTTTTTCTTTATCCAAATATTATCGAGAAGCCATTTCAAATTTAATGAAAATGTTTTTCATTAATCGATCATAGGATCGATTTCATTTAACTTATTTTCATGTTCTGCAAATATTGCATAAATCAATTATGTAGAGGTGCTTCCTTCAAACCATTTATATGTGACCATCTGTGCAATACCATGGGCTTATTGTCTAAGTGATGCCTCTTCTTTATCCCTTTGTTTCTTTTAGGCCCCATATGTCCAGTGTTGGGATTGTGTTCTTCGGTACTTCATCCTTCAGGACGTCAAGCCTTTGCAACCTTTCAAGTCACCCGAATCAGATTCCACCAGAACATATCGAAAGGTCAACATTTGTTCTTCCATTAGTCGAACGATCCTGGAATGTCCATAGGTTTCAAAAAAATCGAAGATCATGACTTAATAGAATGGTGAGTGAACAGTTCACGTTAATTTCAGAACTTTGTTGTTTGAGAGTCCAGTCTTTACAATCTTCCAATTCTCTCGAAGTGCATTTCACCAAAGTGTTAATCATGAGTTGACATGTGTCCATAAACTTCAATGGTCCAGATGTATTTCAAAGATTTGGTACTCCAGGAATTTGGGGGTTCGGAGGTCTAGGTAATTGTTTTTCTAATTTCCTCCCAAGTGTGTTTCTCCAAAGTGCCTATGCTATAACAAACGGTCAATATTCAATCCTCTGTTTAGACGTATAATCCAGGCTTATCAGAGTCCTTTCAAGTAAATCGTCAGTCAGGACTTGATCAACAGTTGAATGGATGATTCTCATTCATTTTGGGAGTTCAGGACTCTGGGGCTTCAGGGGTTCGGATAATCGCTGCTCCAATTTCCTCCAGAGTGATCATCTGTTGATTAAGTCATAAAGCGGTGGAGACTGCTTGTTGTCGGTTAATAACTTTTCTTATGCTATCCTTCCAATGTACATGATCAATGATTGAGAATTCTCTTGAAGGATCTTAGATCCACGAACAATGTTGACTTCAGCCTTCGGTGCTTTGGGTAGTTGCTAGTGGTAAAACCTCTGGAGACCATACACTCAGATTGACATATCCATTGATGTCACTATTGACATGGCACTACCTGAGTGGATGCCACATGTCACCTAGATTCGTGTCTTACGTATGCCTAAAGTACCTATGGGACTTCACACTTGTCACCACCTAATTGGGCCACGTGTCCTAGCTAACATCATTGTTGATGATCTGGTCTCTCAATGTGTGTGCTACGTGTCTCAAACTCGTGACTTTGGAATGCAGGCCTTCAGATGAATTTACATGTTCTCAACTCCATTTCACCGAAGTAGTCAGCGCTGAAGTTGACCATCATCCTGATTCGACAGTCATCATGTATTTTCCAGATCTAACGGTCCTCATTCATTTCAGACTTCGGGACTTTAGGTAATTCGATTTATCCACTTCCCAATTCTCCCGAAGTGAGATTCCCCAAAGTTTAAACCTCGAGTAACTTGACTTAATCTAATGGTCATTCTTTAACCCGAAAAGGCTTAACACGATACAACGACTGTCGAGAATATGGATATTCGGGATCTTAGTCCTTTGGCCTTGCTTATCATATCCTTCTACTTTCCTCGATCCAACAGTCATGATATCTCCCAAAGTATTTCCTTAGATCAGACGACTTGCATCTACTTCAGGACATTTGTGGCTTACTCTGTCCTACCAACAAACATGATATGATGGTCCTGATATCTCCCGAAGTGTTTCCTTAGATTAGACGACTTGCCTCTACTTTGGGACATTTGTGGCTTACTATGTCCTTCCACTAAAACATGATCTGATGGTCATGGTTTGTCCCGAAATGATAATGGACGGCTCCTATGCAACATCTTCTTCTGAGCCTCCTATGCATCATCTCTTATGATATTTTTGGGTTTATTTTAGATTCTCCACAAGCTACCTCTCCTGAGATTTAATCTCTTCATATTGTCATACTTTTTGACATCAATGAAAACACATGAATGATACCTTCATATATTTATTTGACATGAACTCTACATATTGTTATACTGTTTGACATCAATGACACTATGTCCAACAAGTTGATTGCAGTTCATTTATACAAACTTGGAGCAGATAACATATTGAGAAGATATGTGATGGAGTAGGAAAGGCCTATCATTTTAGTAGAGGTGCATGAAGTGATTGTTGGAGGATACTATGCAGGAAAATATACCTCACATAAGGTATTGCACACAGAATTATGATGGACAACAATTCACATAGAGTCAAAGTAATGTTGTCAAAAGTGTGATGTTTGTCAAAGAGTTGGGAAGCCATCCAGGAGGGATCAAATTCCACTGAGACCTCATATATCTTTAAAAGCGTTTGATAAATGGGAAGTACATTTTGTAGGTCCAATTAATACACCAACTAGAAGATTAGGAGCCCGATATATTATTACAACAACAAAATAATTAACTAGATGGGATGAGGTAGCACCAATAAAGGATTTCAACACATATAATGCAACGTTCTTTTTATTTGAACAGGTAGTGACAAGGTTTGGATGTCCAAGAATATTGATGATGAGTGATCAGGGGATTCACTTTATCACCAACACAATTTAGGAAATGATGGAATAATTTGAGATATATCATTAGAAGAGAACTCATTATCATCCTCGGGAAAATGGAACAATGGAATCCTTTAACACAATTTTTGAGAGGGGCTTGACAAAGATTTGTAATGTGAATAGAGATGATTAGGATTTGAAGGTACCAACAATATTGTGGGATTATAGAACTACATGCAAGAAGCTAACAAGGAAGACACCCTTTAGGTTGGTGTATGGATAGGAAGTAGTAGTTACCTTAGATTATTTGATACCAAGTCTTTGTATTGTAGCTATTACAAAATGACAGAAAGAGGCACAACGCAGAAGATATTAGCTCAACTTATGGAATTGGAAGAAGACATAATCATAGTTGGCTTCCATCAGGAGGTACAAAAAGAAAAGAATAAAGCATGGCATGAAATACACATTAAGAATAAAAACTTCAAAGTTGGATATATGGTTCTCCTTTATGACAATAAATATTTGAAGCACCCATAGAATCTTCGAATGCATTGGCTAGGGCTATACTAGATAAAGTTTGTCACAAATAGAGGTGTTTTACAACTGCAGGATTTAGCATGAAAGGAAGTTCAAGGACTAGTGAATGGTAGTTGACTGAAACTGTATAGGGACAGTCGACCCACTAACCCTCAATAGTTGCAACGCGAGAAGTATACTTGTACATATTGTAAATAGTAGGATTTAAAAGAAGAAAAAGGAAAAGAAAAGTAGAAAAATTCAAAAAGAAGCAGTTAAAGGAAAATATGATAGACAAATAATTGAGAATGTTAGTGCGTAGTAGACAAAAATTCAGGGTGACAATAAGTGAATATATTTCACATAATATAGATATGATATAAGGAAATACCAATGCACCAAAGAGGTATCACAGTAGAAAAATACGACGCACCAAAAAAAAAATATTTGGGAAAAATAAAAACCGGTCATCGGAAAAAGAAGGCATGAAAGGGACATTTATGAAAGTAAGTGAAGCATGCCCGACAATATTTAGAGAATTTATGACAACACTTTAGAAGAATAATTAGGGTTTGACAAGCCACATTGTGAATTCGAGCAAACTCAGAGCTAAGAAATGTGAACCGAAGAACGCACAGGGGATTTAGTCGGATGACAATGACATTTCATAAGAAAACCCATTTAGATTCCAACATGATGTCGCCACCTAAATTCAGAGAACCCAACCATATGTCGAGGAGAACCTATAGAAACAATAGGTCATCTCTAGAAATAGAAATGGAGGCTGAAAACCCTACGCAAATGGAGGGAGTTGTGGATTTCGATGCCATTCCTTCCCCAAAACTAACGATCCCTACAATGGTCGAGGCGAAAACAAAAAAAATGAAAATTGACCCACCAAACACATCAGTAGAAAAAAAACTCATGCAGGAAATAATTCAGCCTACAAAGGAATTAGATGAGGAAAGGACCAATTTCGACAAGCCGAGGACTCAAGCAAGCACAAAAAAATCATTGCAAGAACAAACACAAACAACAGAGAACATAACACAGTGGGCGTCTACCGGAGAGGAGGAGGAGGGAGAGAAAACATATCAGGAAGCAAGGCCCTCAAGTGCGCCAGTAAAGGAGAAGGGAAAACAACAGGTTCATATATCCCCATGAAAGAAAAAATGGGTAACCATTGTGTTACCGTGCATACTAACAGGTGTAAATATTTTTGTAGAATTTCTTGGATGTGTATATAAATTGTGCTATTCATACCATGATGTAAGGTAAACAGATAAATTCCTAGATTTCGTGCAACATATATACTTAGAAAGAAGAGGGGTCAACAAGACATGATTTCCCATAATGGAACCTAAAAAATGGATATAAGGGATATATAATACAGGTATAATGAACCTGTTGTAGATATCACACATTGACAGAGGAAAGGACGTAAATAAATGTGTTAAGAAGTTACTGGCAATAGTATATGGAGGTATTTTTTGGTTGGATACACAAGTTTCCATTGACATTGAATTGGTAGCTAAGATAATAGGTCTACCAACCAATGGGGAGAAACATGTGTAGTACCTTGATGAGAATACCAAGGAGAAAGCCTTGGAAAAAGAGATGAAGAATAATTATGAGACATAGAGAGGATCTATGGGGATAATCATCAATAGGATCAGTGAGCCATCAACACGGTTAGCAACCAAACTCATGGCCTGTAAATTACTCATGAAGTGTTACAAGGAGAAATTAATAGCAGGAATAATAGTAGCACTCGTGTAGTGAGCGAAGGTGTTGGCTTAACATGAACTACTCTTCCCTATTGCCTACGTTGTTGACCAATGGTTCATATATTTAAAGGTACCAACAAAGCCTAAAACTATCGTCCCTTCTAGTAAACTAGAAGGCAACGCAGTACACATAATGCACTGCGCAATCTCACTCGAGATATCTTTATATGGGTGGCTATAAGACTCGTGTTTATAGCCTAGGATTGAGTGTGAGTTATGGGATGTTTATCCTAATCCATTTATTCTAACTTGTGTTACAAACTACTGTTATTGTCTTTTATATTTTAATCTCTGTGGTATCTTTTCGTTATATTCCAACAACAATTAACCAAGCAATATAATAACTCATTCATTCATTGCACACAGTGTTTAACTAATAAAAGTATGAAAAAGATATACATGCATTCATCACATTACACAAGTATTATCGTGGTTCACCCCCTCCTGGGCTACGTCCATAAAGATTTGGATTTTGGCTCTCTTATTATGGTAGTTCTGCAATCTCGCGCCTTGCGGTTACAATTCTCCTCGTATGGGTAAGATCTCTATGAGGTGAACTAGACCACACCAGGCTCCTCGTCCTGCGATCTAATCTTCAAGATCTAACTTCTATCCTCCTCTCTAGCTCAATCATTTTATAGAAGTGGTTCTCTAATCAGAAAAATTACATAAAACAATCAAACCTTCATAGGTAGCGAATCGAACCTAACCGAACTCTTTTTTGATACCTTCATATCTATATTTATATCTATCGGGCTCTTCAACCATTTACCCAAAAACTTACAAAAACCCTAACCCTATTATCGTTAGGTCTTCTTTCTCTGCATGCATGCTTTGCTTCCTTCCAGCTGTCGCCCCCTCCTTGCATGCATGCATGTTATGCTTATCAATTGTCACTTTCCTCTTGCACACTTTATTTCCCACGATTTCTCTTCCAGCTATCATTATTATTTTTGCACACTTTCTTTCCTACTTTGGCCTGATGCCAACAGTCCCCCAACACTGACATGTGACTCATCCCGAGTCACCTAATCCTTCTGAGCTGACTCGATATCCTCAGTGATCATCTGGAACTTTTCCCTTAGTTCTGTTGCTTTTGTCAGTGCCTGCGTGGTCCTTTTCTTAATGGTATCCCCTTCCTGAAATGCCACTTTGTCGCTCAGTAATCCTGCACATTCTACCTGTATCTATGCCATCTGTGTTCTAGTTGCTTCTGCTTGTGCGAGTACTTCTGATACCCATTCATGTAATGGTTCTATTTGAGCCTTACGCTCTTGTTTATGTGTTTGCGCACTGATAAGTTCTGCCTGCATCGTCTTCAGATCTTGCGTCCCCTTGACGCGTTCTGGGATTGGTATGGTATTTTGCCTCTGTTTGAGTTCTTGGATCATTGCATTGATCCTTTCCTCTTCATTGTCCTAGTGTTGAACCTATGGATCATCCTCTTGTCTTGTCCAGAGTTGCGTTGCTTTCTCGAGCAAGTCAGCTGTCGTGATAACATGTTTCTCCATCTCCTGTAGTTGTGTTGTTGTTGCCTGCCTCCTTTTCTCCTTTAATGTTGGTGGAGTTGTTGGTGTTAGTTGTTCTTAGAGATCCTCGATCTCCTTCTGGTATCGATCAATTGCCTACGCAATTTGGTCGATCTTTTCTGTGGCTGGGAGTTTGTTTCCTTGCACAGTGCTTGGAAGTTTCCCAAAAATTTCTCCCACTCTATGTTCCAATTAGTTTATGTGTTCTGTCTCCTTCTGAATTTCATATTTGGCTTGCTCGTACTCTTTTTCCAGCACTTCCCGCTGCTTTGTTTCTTTCTGTAGCTTGACTAAGTTTTTATGTCCCTGAGACTACATTTCGTGGTCGATGCTAACCTGTAATTTGTACAGTGCCCTTGATGGCATTTGTGTCAAGACCAATTGGATGTCGTCCAAATCCTTCAATGGTGTCTGTCCCACTATTTCATCCATTTGTAGCATGCTCAGTTTTATGTAGACCGTTGCATGTGCGTGCGGCACTGGGAGGGTTGAGTCTCTTTCTTCAAACTCCACTCTTTTGTTGGCTTGTGTTGTCGACAAATCTATGCCTCTACTTCTACTTGCTCTCTGGGCCTATCTAAGTGTCCTGAGGAGTTGTCCCATTTCTGCCATCTCTTTATGCATTTTATCCCTATGATGTGTTGCATGATCGAAGTCTTTTGCTAGACAATCCTGGACCATTCTTGCGATCATTTCTCCATCGTCCTTCGTGATCATGTAGTCCAATGATGCTTGTTGTGCCTTTGATTTCTTGTGTGTTCCTACTGCCTGTACAACTGGTCTCTTAGTTCCCCCCGGTTCCTGTGTGTTGGGATTTGGGGCGGTCTCCTACACTCCCTTAGATTTCTTTGGTTGTTTGTTGGTCTCTTTCTGCCCCTTTTGGGTCCCTATCGGCTTTGCCCCTTCGTTTGCCTGAGTCAAATTGTTTTGGCCCATATTTTTTTTCTTCGGTACTGGGATTTGCGGAGGCTGTGTTTCTGCCTGCGTTTCTTCTCCTTCTGCGGGTCCTTCCGATACTTCCTGGGGAATGGATGGGATCCTCCATTCATCAGGCCATTCATTGATGACCATGTCTATATCACCTTTTTTGATGTAGTAGTGCATCGATAGCCACTATTTATCTGGATCCTATCTTGGTTGTATCCACATGGCTTGATGTGTGGCCCAGAAGTTTGCGATATCCCCATATTGTGTGATAGCCTCTGGAGTTATTCTCCATGATTGGATAATAGCTTCATGTATGTCCTGTAAGTATGCTTCAAAGATGATTCCATCTTCCCTCTTATGCGTGGCCTATGTCCCTGATCTCATTAATAAATATCTCACTCCCGTTGGCTGTGGTCTAGTAGAAAACACTACATATTTTGGTTCCCACCATCCCATGAATGCTATGAGGGTGAGTAGCCATGATTAATGAAATTTTGTACTAAGGTCCTGCACAATCCTTGCAGTTCACTTGGAACAAGTGTAATAGATAAGGCGCCCAACTCATGAAGGTGCCTTCTATGGAATGAGTTGCAACTATGATGAGTCCTACTGGCACTTCATCTTTGTGGCATTTTCTTAACATTTTACAGGATAAGATCTTTGTGCCCAATTGTGTCACTTCATTGTTGATCCGTTTGATTATAATGCCTCTTATCTCCCTGGTAGTACCATATTTATTCTTCATATCCTCTGCTAACGCTTTCTCCTTAGATTTATCGTCCAGAATGAGCGCGAGATCCATACCCCGGATGGGTAGTCCTACTATCTGCGCGATAAGTTCAACAGTTATGGGGACGGGTCTGTCCATCCATGTATCCTCTCCATGTGTGGCTTCTAATAGCTTCTTAATGCGTGCTGTCATGTACTAACCTATACCAAAATGAAGAAGTTTTAGCAACCATAAAATGCATGTTCGGTCCAGTCCAACTGCCCACTGATGTGGCTGGCTGATCATTTCTCCAAGTTGTTTTACCACTATGTTCTACATAAAAACACTCAACGCAAGTTCTGGGTACTTGGTTTCGTCTGATACGTCATGGTTGGAATACTTGAGCTTCCTGATGTGACCCAGTAGCTGTGGCTCTACCTGTACTCCCTCTGGTATGCATGGTAGCACAATTTCTGTTGTCGGTTTCTTGCGAGGTGAGCTCGGTATCATGACTCTATCTTCCTGTGGTGGTGGTTGGTATGAGGTTCCAGCAACTCCCGATTGCTACCCTGTAAGCCATTTTGGCCAAGTCAAGGTATTTCCCATGGTATCTTCTATTGGTTGGCCTAGGCTGGGTACCTGGGACTCATTTGGTTTCCCTTTTGATCCTTGATTCTACGTCGTTCCGTTACCTTCCGCAGTTGGTTCAGTGATTTTTGGTTGCACTTCTTATTGGATTTATGCTTCCTCGTTCTGAGGTTCCTACGCCGCTACTAGAATGTCCTCTTTCAGGTCCTTTGCTTGTGGTTGTTGAATCTCTTCCAGTATCAGTGTAGAGTTCACCGGTGGTATCTCTGGGGATGGGATCTCATCAATATCAATGATCTCTGGTTGTTGCTGCTTGTTTTCTTCCAGCGGCCCTCATGACTTAGTTTGAAACCTGGTCAGCCTGGCTATCTGGCTTGGTTCGGTGGACTTCGGTTGTGCCATAGTGGTGAGTGTTGAACGTTTGCTGAGTTTGAAGGACTGCAGTGAGATTTGTGTTCTTGCTTTGTTCGTTTGAGTTGTTGTTGCTCTCTCTTTGTTCTCCTTTCGCGAATAGACAAGTTGCTTACATGCTTGCATGTTGTATGGTCTTATCCTAAAGCTTATCGATGACGCTTCCTCCATCATGTGATTAATGCACCATAACTGTGGGTTCAATGCATCTGCGACAGTTTCGTACTTGCCATTATGCTTACTTTGTCGTATCTAGATGGTGTGTTTAATGTGATGTTCCATCAGTCCTTGTCATGCCTTAATTCTTCTTAGTGTTGTCTTGTCATCCTGATTTTGTCGACTTTCTGTTTCCCACTCGTTTTTCTTTGGTATGTAACCGTTGTTCTTTCCTTTACTACATTTGTGTTTCAAGCAACCTGTGGCTTTTTCGTCTCTGGCATTCTTGGCGTTTTTTTTTTTTTTTTTACTGCACAGTGGGTGCTCGATTGTCCTTATATAGCCTCAGTCGGCTCCCGTTGATCATTCCTCTGAGTTATGTGCCTGCTAAATATCTTAATTGTACATCTCTTCCCTCTGTTATATATTTGACCTCTTATGTTCCTAACCAATGCATTCTCATCTTTCCTGGGTGCTGAAACGATTTGTTGTCATAGAGAAATATTAGATCTCCTTCCTTGAAAGTATTCTTCTTAATGTGTTGATCGTGCCATGATTTGTCTCTTTCCTTCTATACTTGTTGATGGAATCCTGCTAGGATTCAGTCTTCCTCCATTGCTAACAGTTGGTTCAGTCTTTCCTATATTGCACCACATTCTGTCATTTGTATGATAGTTGCTACGCGTAAGATGGGTACTACAAATTCTAATGGCACTATCGCTTCTTGGCCATAGACGAGTTTGAATGGTGTGTGCCCTGTCAATTTATTGCATGTCGTCCTATACACCCATAATATTATTGGTACTTTGAGGTCCCAGTCATCTCCCTTGACGTTGCAAATCTTTGTTAGTGCGTTCTCTAGAATTTTGTTAAAGGCTTCTACTGTGCCATTCACCTGTGGATGGTACAGTGTGATTTTTTGTTGGTGAACTTCAAACTCCTCGAGCATTGTACAGATGGTGCTATTTATGAAATGTGTGGCTTGGTTTCTCATCAAGACTCTTGGGCACACAAACCTAGTAATTACTTGTTCAAATAAGAAGTGGAAGTTGTCTCTGCTTTGCAGTCTTTTACTGGTACGGCTTCCGCCCACCTTGTTAGGTATTCCGTCGCGATGATGATGTATCTTTCCCCTATTCTTTTGGCTGGTGGGTTAATTGGTCCCACAAAGTCTATTGCCCATTTATCAAATGCATGTAATGTCACTTGCCGTCATAACAACATCTTGTCCCTTCTGTTGGGTTTGCCTACTCTTTGACAAATATCGCATGCCTGACAATACTCTTTCGAATCTCTGTGAATCGTTGGCCACCATAATCCTGCATAGAGTACCTTCTGTGCAGTAGCTTTTCCTGCATAGTTTCCTCCTGCCAATACCTCATGGGCTTCTGCTAAAATTCTTGGTCGTTCATTCTCTAACATGTACCTTCATAAAATACTATATGTGCCCATTTTATATAGATGTCCTACGATCAATTGATAGTCAGTTGCACGAACTACCGATTTCTTCTTCTGCGCGGTGGTATATTCTTGTGGTGTGATACCTGTGCTCAAGTACTAGATGATCTCTACAAAGTAGTCATCAATAATCTGTACTGAGAATAAATAGGAATCCAGGAAGTTGTCTTCTAAGTTCGTGGGTTCTTCTCCATTTGTAACCCGTGATAGGTGGTCAGGTCCTACATTTAGTTTTCCTGGTTTAACTATTACTTCAAAGTCGAATTCTTGAAATAGAAGTAACCATTGACAAATTCTCCCCCCCAACACTGGCTTGTTGACTGGTTATTTTAAGGCCGAGTGATCTATAAACATCTTAAATTTTTTTCCCAATAGGTAGTGTCTGAACTTATGTAGTTTGTAAACCATAGCTAGGCCTTCGCTTTCCGTCATATTATAATTCTGTTCTGATTCTGATAGTTTTCTTCTTTCGAACGCTATCGGGTGATCCAAGTCTCCTACTCCTGGTTGTGATAAGATAGCTCCAAGTGCTATCACTGATGCATCTACATGTACATGGAATGTCTTTCCCCAGTTTGGAAATACAAATATCGGTGTAGTGACCATATTTTATTTTAGAGTATCCAGACCATGTTGACATTCATCGTTCCATTGGTACTTTGTATCCTTTCTTAGAAGTTTTTCCATTGGTGCTGTGATCTGCACATATCCTTTGATAAATTTCTTGTAGTATCCTGTGTGTCCAAACATCGCTCGTAGCTGACGGACTATTTTTGGTGTTGGTAAATTAATGATGACTGTGATCTTTGTCAGATCGACCAATAACCCTTGTTTGCATACTATATGGCCCAATAGTATCCCAAATGGTGTTCCAAATATACATTTCTTTTTGTTTAGTGATATCTGACACTGTTTGCATTCTTATAACATCAAGTGTAAGACTTCCACATGGTTTTTCAACAGACTATAGACTATCTAGTCATCTAGGTATACTTTGAGAAACTGATGGATGGATTCTTTAAGTGCCACGATAACCACTTTGGAGAATATTACTGGTGCATTCTTCAGTCCAAATGGCAGGACTGTATATTCATAAGATCCCCATTCCGTTGCAAACGTGGTCTTGTATTTGTCCTCCTGTGCTATTTTGATCTGATGGTATCCTGAGAATCCATCAGTGAATGAGTAAGCTTTGTGTCCCCCCACATTCTCTAACACTTCATCCATGAACGATGTATGGAATGGGTCATATAGACATGCATCATTCAACTTCCTCAAGTTAACACATATCCTAATGCCTCTCCCTTGTTTCTTGTCCTATACGACCATTGGGCTTATCCATTTTGATTCCTCCACTGGTTCGATTATGCCAGCTTCGAGCATCCGGTCGATCTCCTCTTTAACTTTTTGTTTATATATGAGGTTCAGTCTATATGGTCACTGTCTAATCGGTCTCTCTTCAGGTCAGAGAGGTATCTTCAACTCTCCCAGTTCTCCTGCTATGCCCTTCATCTCTGTAAATTTTGTAGGAAACAAGTTGCTATAGTTGTGTAACAACTCTGTGATGCTTTCTATTGTTGGCTCATCCCAATAGTCTCCAATTCTAGCCATTTTGGGATGTTTAGCTATTCCAATGTTAACTTTCTTTACCTTCATTGGTGCGAAAATAACTTAGGATTCTATGGGTGGTCCCTTCACATCTCTTTTGCCTTCTACTTCTTGAATATGAATGTCATGACGGTCATCTTTGTCTGGTGCTTCCTCCTAGACATGGTAACATTACAATAGTTCCTTGACTGTCTGCTTATTTCATTGCTGCTCTTCAGTAATAAGTTCTATTTCCGGTTCTTCAATGAACATGACTCCTCTGATCCGCTTCAGGGCTACATCTATGTTGGGGTTCTCATGCTCGAATGAGAAAGTGACGGTAAAGTTATGTTGAAATGTTGTCCATGTTGTAGTTCCTTTTTGCAGTTCCTGATCTGTATACCAGTTTGCTGGTATGCCCTCTAATGTGTTAATGAAGTGGTGAGGCAATTCCTCTGGTGGTGTCATTTTCCACAACATTTTTCACTCCTCCAAGTGTTTCACTGGTGTCCCTCGTCCTTCATATCTTCACTATTTTCTGTCTGTTTGTTCTGCGCCGAACCTTATGCACAGTAACCGCTTATATTGGTACCAGTTTGTGATAGTCTCCTTGTGTGAGCTCCACCATCTTGCGGGTGTGGCCTTGAGTGCTAATTCTAGTGCCAGTAGCCTCTGGTTCTCTAATACTTCATCTTCATATTGTGTCAAGAATGTTTCCAAATCATTTAGTCCGTGGAAACTAGGTGGTTCTTTGATTTCTATACCTATCCATCGTACTCCGTGGTCTATTATTGCACATCTTCTCGTGGATACTTTATGTAGTGTCTGCTGCAAGTTTTCTAGCCCGGTGTCTGAATCTGTTGCACATGAAGTAATATTATGCCAATTGAGTACTCCGTCTGTAGTTGGGTTTAAGTAATCCTCCTCGCACACAGTTGTTCTGTACAACTGATCGATCTCCTCTAAGTCCAAAAAAGTGGGTTCTACGAACCTCTCCCCTTCTGATGGGTCTAGTGGTGATATGACCCTGTAATCTCCAGATTCAATTGTCATTTTTCTTGTCTTCAAGTTGATTATGGTCTGGTTGTCAAATGCCCAATCCAGACTGAGTAGTGTCAGGTATGGTGTTGTGCCATCTACTATTTCGATGACTTCAAGGTATTCTTTAGTGTGAATTCCATCAAGATCTATTGTTACTCCTTTCAGTCTCCCTATTTGTAGGACCCTATGTTGGTTTGCTAGTTTTAGTTGGACATTTGTGTATCTAATTGTTGGCTCTCCCATGCATTGCCAGATTTTCTTGGGTAGCACATTCACCTTGGATCCTAGGTCAAGTATGATGTCTCCCATATTAAAATCCATAATGTTAGCATTCAGTCTAAATTCCCTACTTGTTCTTCTTCTTGTGTGTAGATGATTGACAATTTTCGGTTCTAGCTTTTGTTCCATCTCACTACTACATTTTTCTAGGATGTTTTGCAATATTTTCATAGTTGAAGGATCACTTAACATTTTTATGCATGATTGCAAAAAGTCTTTGATAGTACTTACTTTTCCCTTGGGTGGGATTTCGTTGGTATGATTCAATGATAGCGACATTTCATATTCTACGGCTTCATGGACTAGTTGCGTAGTGAAAGTCGACACTATGTCCATCTTCTAAAATTCTTTTTTGGCCTCCTTAAAATTCTCCTTTTCTTTGGGCACGTAAAATTGCTTTCTTGGTTCAGTGTTCTTCTTTACCCATTGGTTCTGTGAGGGTTCTTGTCGAACTGCGTCGTTTCCTATCTTCGTTCCTCCACGAGTGACTATATTGATGTTCTATCCATCCTCCCTTGCTTCGACTAAAATCCTTAGAACATTTTGATTGTTTTGGTTCCTCTTTTCCTGAATATTTACTAATAGTGTCGGACATTCCTCTGTCTCGTGACCCGATGCGCGACAATACATACAAGTCATTGGCAG
>JZKD02S2266611.1:0-11515 GCA_000966675.3 Picea glauca | reverse complement strand
AATAGATAAAATGAAATAAAAATAAATAAAAACCACTTAAGTAATAATTATGGTCTTCATAAAATTTTGTAACAAGAAGGGAGTAAGAAATTAAATTATTAATAAGAAATAAAATCCATGGATATAAAAGTAAAGAGGGAATTAATTATTTTATCATTTGATAATTTAAAAGATACTAAATTAATGATAAAAGGGAAAAGGGGTTATATTCCCAACCTGCCTTTTTGAGTTCTAAGTAAAAGAGGAAAGAGGGAAAATAAAAAAAATAGGAAACTAGGGAAAGGAGGTAACATAAAAAGGAAAAGGGGGAACTTAAGGGAAAAAGCGGGAAGTCAACTTAGTAAGGAATCCACATTTAAGAGCTTTCTAATTTTAAACTGATTTAGCAATTTCATAATAGGGAAAGCCTTTAAAACCTGTAAGGGAATCTAGGGACACCTAGGAGTGATTCTGGGAGTAACTCTAGGTGGGTGAGGGAAATAAAGATATTTACTTAATTAAAGAAATTAATTAATGGAGGAATGTAGGGGATGAGGGACACTTGTACGGAGAAGAATTTTTAGGAATTTATTTTAAAAACTTTAATTAAATGAGATTTTAGGAAAGAGAGGAAGTGGGAAATTCTATATAATGAAGAAAGGAGAAGGAGAAAGGATCATCTTATGTTTGCATAAAGTTACGCTGCAAAAATATCGACTTGACTGATTTACTTGTGGGAGTTGGGATACCTAGCTCGGAGAGGAGTGGTAGCTCGTCCTTGCAAGGCGAGATGGGAGCTAGACGAAACCTCTGGATAGTGTGTGTGGCCCCTTCGTAGATCAAGGGGATAAGGAGGAAGAAGAGTACCCCTAGCGTTGGATGATAGGTACCGGTGTAGTATCGATAGTCGACGAGCAGGAGTTGCATGGAGCGCGCAGACGTCACTAGGAGCAGGCGAACTGACAACGGTACATTTTTTCGGTTGATTGATAGAATGTTGTAGGATGTATGTTTTTAGATCTACTTGTGTATTGGGTAGGTAAATTGTTGAATAGTTTCATGACTAAAATTTTATACCCTGGCTGAATGATTGGTTGATTGATTTCCACGACCTTCATCTTCCTGTATGTCGTGACAACCCTGTGTGTTGATTTGACCTTGAGGTTGTTATCCTTCATCCCTAGCTCACCAGTCCTTTCCTGAGAAGTTGGCCAGGAGCCTGATCTACGGTCGTCGCCTTAGCATTAAAGCGGGAAGTCAACTTAGTAAGTAATCCACATTTAAGAGCTTTCTAATTTTAAACTGATTTAGAAATTTCATAATAGGGAAAGCCTTTAAAACTTGTAAGGGAATCTAGGGACACCTAGGAGTGATTCTAGGAGTAAATCTAGGTGGGTGAGGGAAATAAAGATATTTACTTAGTTAAAGAAATTAATTAATGGAGGAATGTAGGGGATGAGGGACACTTGTACGGAGAATTTTTTTTAGGAATTTATTTTAAAAACTTTAATTAAATGAGATTTTAGGAAAGAGAGGAAGTGGGAAATTCTATATAATGAAGAAAGGAGAAGGAGAAAGGATCATCTTATGTTTGCATAACGTTACGCTGCAAAAATATTGACTTGATTGATTTACTTGTGGGAGTTAGGATACCCAGCTCGGAGAGGAGTGGTATCTCGGCCTTGCGAGGTGAGTTGGGAGCTAGACGAAACCTCTGGATAGTGTGTGTGGCCCCTTTGCGGCTCGAGGGGATAAGGGGGAAGAAGAGTAACCCTAGCGTTGGATGGGAGGTACCGGTGTAGTCTAGATGGTCGGTGAGCAGGAGTTGCATGGAGCGCATGGACGCCACTCAGAGCAGGCGAACAGGCAATGGTACACTTTTTCGGTTGATTGATAGAATGTTGTAGGATGTATGTTTTTAGATCTACTTGTGTATTGGGTAGGTAAACTGTTAACTAGTTTCATGACTGAAATTTTATAGCCTGGCTGAATGATTGATTGATTGATTTCCATGACCTTCATCTTCCCGCATGTCGTGACCACCCTGTGTATTGATTTGACCTTGAGGTTGTTATCCTTCATCCCTAGCTCACCAGTCCTCGCCTGAGCAGTTGGCCAGGAGCCTGATCTATGGTCGTCGCCTTAGCGTTAAAATACCTATGGATCTCAACACCCTGCTTTTATGTGCGAGGATGATGAAGCGAAGGTGAACCTTTTAGACATCTACCTCCATTTTTTGTCCTTGGCTGAATGATTCTCATGCACCTTCTTGAGTTTGAATACCTCTGCATTGTTTATCCCTTCTTCTTGCGATCAACTCGTTACCTTCTGCGTTTGTATCCCCTCTTTGTTTTCGGAGGGTATGTTGTTCTTTGTGATTGCCCATTACCCGTTGTATGGCAGCTTGATTTGGCAGTTCGTGATTGCATCTGAATTTACACTTTGACTGTAAACGATTAAATGGAGGCCTTATCTTTGGGGTCTGTGATTTCCTATTATTACATGAATGCCTTATCCCTTAGCTAATGTGTGATTCATCAGTGTTTCTGCCAGCATGATCCTCTATCTGCACTACATTTTACTTATCTATTGACATCCTATTCATTCATTTAATTAAATATTGACAACATATTCCCTTATTTCAGAAAGCATTTATGTATATACTAGCAAATCCATAACTCCTTATTTTAGAAAGCATTTATGTATATACCAACGAATGCATAACTCCTTATTTCAAAAGGCATCTATGTATATACCCGTGAAGGCATAATTCCTCATTTCAAAAAGCACTTATACATACACTAGCAAATCCATATATCCTCATTTCAGGAGGCAATTATATATATTCCAGTGATTTCTCTGTGATTTTAGAATGTATCTCTACGATTTTATAATGTTTAAGGGATAGCGATTTTATAATGTTTCATTCTGCGTTTTTTTTTACCTTTTTACTGACTGTGTTGCTACAACACAATTTGTATTCCCCTTTTATTGTGAAATGCTTTGGGTTGAGGGTGTCTACTCTGGAGTGGATTTAGAATGTGGGTAGGTCGAATGCATTGCCACTAAATAGGCACGATTTTTCCACTACTTGTAACATGCTGTGGCCTTATTTAATAGCCGAATCGTGTAAACTCTTCTGGACGAATCACTTTAGACCATCCTGCATTTCCATTTTTTTTTATTTTTATCATTTTAAAATGAATATATAAATCCCTGTGTTTTGAATGTTTCAATTTTTATTTTTTTAAATGAATATTAGAATCCCTGCAATTCAGTTTTCAAATTTAATTTTAAAAATGAAAATCAGAATCCACGTCAACTTTTGGACCAAATCATAGTTGCTCAACTCCTACTCAAATTGGCTCTTGAGATTATTGTGGACTTAGTTTGGGGTCTGCATGGATGCTTGACAGCACTGGAGCAATGGACCATCTATTTCCTTACAAGACAACCCTCCTTATTCGCTCATGCCAGCTAGTTAGATTTCCTTGGCTGTGTTATAACAGTAACCTTGACTCTTGACGACGCTGAATTAGTACACCAACCGTAAAATTGGCAGTAAATTTGATAGGGGGCCAGCTGGATAGTGACCCTCTTTTGAGACAGACTTCTACTTGCATTAGTCCTTACCTTTAATCTTTTTACCTGGCAGAGAAAATTTACCCAGGCCTTATTAATTGCCTTATTTTTTAAATGCCATGTCTTTTTCCTTACATTAAAGGCTGGTTATTGATCTTAAATGCCTTGTTCTTTGCTTCATTATTTATTTTAATGCCAGTGTCTTGGTTTAAAATGGGTGTTTTTAATTGTCTAATGAAATAATTGATGGTTCTCATATCATTGGAGAACAAGTATTACAAATTAATTGATATATAATTCTATCATTTGTTCTGTTATTGATATAAATGAGTTGTTCTATTGTTTCCTTTCCATAATAAACTAGATATTTTAGTATGTTCTATTAAATGTGATTGGTCCTTGTAACATTTGTTTCTCAAAAGAGATAAAAATACTTCTTAAGATCTTCTTAATCAATTTCCATCATTTTAAGTTAATGTTAATGGTTTTTACGTTGTAATGCCATGTACACTTATCAACAGTGGTACTCTAGTTTCATTGTTGGTTAGAAGTTCTTCCCATTTGTAGGGTTATGAAAGTGACTTGAAAATGTGGTTCTTAATCTTCATTTCATTGAGGGAACGCCACTTAATAATGAAAAATCCCTTGCATTGATTTTCTTATGTGATACTTGATTGAAATCTACTCATATCCAGATTATGGATAAGTTCGTTGATATAGATTTTAATTTTGTGTATTGTCTGGGGTGCATGGGGTTGTTAGGATGATGGTCCTTATCTTAGTAGGCTTGGTCTGCTTGTGTCGGGCGGGATGTAGACACCTCCTTGTTCCTCAGAACAGTCGCCAGCCTTGAGACCTTAAATGGTCAAAATCGATGGGAACATGGGCTTGAGTGTTGCTTATGTGTCCTGGAGGTCCTAACCATTGCAGGGTAGGATGGGCAGGTAGTCAGTCTTTTTTATTTTGTCATTTGATTGTCGTTCTTTGCTTCTGAAAGCTTGATGTGTGTCTTAGGTCATTATGTTGTGGTCACAATTGCATGTGTCATGTTCGTCGTCGTGTGCCAACGTAGAGTTGAATGTATTTATTACACTTGTACACACGTGCACACAAAAAAAAAAAAATTGCTTTTGTTATAAGAGGTTTGTTGTCGTAATGAGGAGGTTCATTACATATGGTATTAGAGCCAAGTTCAACCCATGACTTGGGATCACTACGGATTTTGTCGATATAATTGATTATACTGTTGTTGATCAAGTTGTCTTGTGTGCGCGCAGGTAATCATGGTTAGAGGAAGCCATGGAGGCAAATGACGGGGTGTGAGGGGAGGAGGCGTAACACCTCCAGTAGCTTCCACGCCTGAGGGGTCTAACCCCCAGGGAGACGAGCAGGTTCTCAGACAGGAGTAGATAGCGGTTGGTGATGTAGTCAGAATGATGAGATCTTTTCAGTGCATGTCTGAGGCACTGATCAGTCGTTTGGACAAAGATGAGGCCAAGGCACTGACATACGTTGAGGTTCTACCATGTGCACCAGCCGGTACTGGTAGAATTCACCGTGAACTGGAGAAGGTAAAATTTCTTGAGTTCTTTGGTGCCCCGGATGGCACAGCCACTGAGGCATGGTTGGAGAACATGGCGATGTGCTTCGCACTTCACGATTATACCTCCAACATGAAGGTATGCATGGCGGTCTTTCAACTGAAGGGGAGTGCTCTTCTATGGTGGAAGATTCTCCTACCATAGCTAAACATGGTCGTCAAAGATGTGTCATGGGAACTGTTCGAGGAATGGTTCCGAGAGAGGTATCTTTCATAGGAATTCATTGAGTGTCAACTCAATGAGTTCAACACCTTATGACAGGGAGGTCATACAGTTCCCGAGTACGAGGCCCATTTTATGGAGCTACTCCGGTATGCTTCACACCTTAACACTGAGAAACTTAATTTCAACAAGTTCATGTTTGGCCTTAACGGCAGCCTGTGTGCAAAGGTTAGGATTTTGATGCCTCAAACCTTGCATGATGTCATCTAGAAGGCCCTCATAGCGGAGGAGGAGCTTATCAGTGGGGGTCAGACTAGGAATCCAGTGAGATTAGCAGATAAGGTGTCACCTAGAGGGAATCCACTTTCACTACACCCCGACGACTGACGCCTCAGTAGCAGACACCTTATTGGGGAGCACAGCATCAGCAGCAGCGTCGCCTGCAGCAACAACAGTTTAGGCTTGTTCAGCAGAACAGACCAAGATTCCAGGTCGGTGGGCCGTCATCTTCTACTTCGGGTACCAGGACTACTGGGTCGAAGAAGGGATGTTGGATGTGTGGGGAGCCACACTACCAGCGTGATTTCTCGGTGGAGAGGACTAGAGAATATAGATCAGTCAGACCCACTACCATGGGAGATATGGGCAAGGCCCATCAGATTCATGTAGAAGTGAATAACCATAAGGAAGAGCACCAGTCAACTGTGCTCAAGACGACATGTACCGTCACTGACCAGACCCTTAGTATTTTGATAGATCCCGGTGCTACCGAGAGTTTCATTTCTGGTGCAGTGCTAAAAAGGATTAAGGTAAAGGTATTCGAACAAGATGAGTTTAGCTTCGTGGAGATGGTTTCAAGAGCCAAACAGAAGGTTGGAGGAAAGGTTACAAGATGTGTCCTTAACCTGGGAGATTTTGTCACAAGCACCAACCTGTACGTCACGATCTTAGGATCTTATGACGTCGTGATTGGTATGGATTGGTTGGAATCACATGAGGCGATACTCAATTGTAAGAGGAAATGGTTGAGATTGATCGATGACGAGGGACAGATTCATTTGATTGTAGGATGGAACCAACGAGATTCCCTAAGGTTTATCTCTTCCTTACATATACAGAAGAGTATGCACAAGGGGTGCAATCTTTATGCGATCCTTGCATTAAACGAGAAGGGAGTAGTAGAAGGTCTAGAACACCTTCTAGTGGTGAAAGAGTTTGCAGACATATTTACAGAGGAGTTACCTGGGGTGCCACCGGAGAGGGAGTTGGAGTTTACCATAGACCTAAAACCAGTGACTGAACCGATAGCAAGAACGCCTTATCAGATGTCGACCCCGAAGTTACAAGAGTTAAAAATGAAATTGAAGGAGTTGTTGGACCTAGGACGAATACGTCCTAGTGTGTCACCCTGGGGTGCACCTGTTATTTTCATACGAAAGAAGGATGGATCATGGAGGATTTGTATTGAATACCGTCAATTGAACAAGGCCACGATAAATAATCAGTATCCATTGCCGAGAATTGATGACCTATTTGATCAAATGAAGGGTGCAACAGTGTTCTCCAAGATCGATTTGCGATCAGGGTATCACCAGTTACAAATCAAGGATGATGACGTCCCTAAGACCACCTTTAAGACAAGGTTTGGACATTACAAGTTTATTGTTTTACCATTTGGACTGACAAATGCCCCAGGGGTATTTATGAGTTTGATGAATGGGGTGTTCCACGAGTACTTGGACAAGTTTGTCCAAGTATTCATTGACAATATTTTGATTTACTCTCGGATGATGGAGGAGCATGACGAGCACTTGCACTTGGTGCTACAGTGTTTGAGAGAGCACAAATTGTAATGGAAGTTGTCCAAATGCTCATTTTACCAATTGAAGATTCACTACTTAGGGCATGTCATCTCCAACAAAGGCATCGCCGTGGATCCAGCCAAGGTCGAGGCTATTATGGAATGGCCTACACCAACAAATGTCCTGAAAGTATGTAGCTTCATGGGTTTATCAGGATACTATCAATAGTTCGTCGAGGGATTTTCAAGGATAGCAAGTCCAATCACAGAGTTATAGAAGAAGAACAAGAAGTTTGTATGGACCAAGAAATGCGTGGAAGCATTTCGGAGGCTCAAGGAATCGTTGACAAAAACACCAATACTAAAGGTCCCTGACGTGGACATGGAATTCTTAGTATGCACTAACGCATCCAAGGAAGGCTTAGGCAGAGTCTTGATGCAAGACGAACGAGTAATCACTTACATTTCAAGGAAACTGAGAAGGCATGAGGAGAACTACATGATGCACGATTTGGAGTTGTTAGCCATCATATATGCCTTAAAGGTTTGGAGACACTACCTTGTTGGACGAAAATTTGAACTAATGACTAACTATTGTGGACTACAACACATTTTTACGCAAAGTGACTTGAACGCACGACAGTGACGTTGCTTGGAACTGCTTAGCAAGTACGAATTTGGGATTACTTACATAAAGGGAATAGTGAACCAAGTGGTGGATGCTTTGATTCGGAGACCACGCATGTTTTTGGTGTTGCCTCTTCAGACGAATCTACGTGAAAAGATTCTAACTTTACAGTGTGATGATGACTGGTACAAAGAGGTCGAGGGTTTTATCAGACAAAATACAATGATGGTACCATGATATGAGGGATTTTCTTTTGATAGTGATGGTTTATTGAGGTTTAAAGGTCATATTTACGTACCACCAAATGATGAGTTGAGGATGTTGATCCTGAGCGAGGCTCATAGAGAAGTTTACATGGCTCACCCGAGAGTCATGAAGATGAGGGAAGACCTTAAACCCTTATTCTTCTGGAAGGGAATGAAGGCTGACATATTCAACTATGTGGCCAGATGTCTAGAATGTCAGCAGGTAAAGGCTTAACATAGACACCCAACAGGATTATTACAACCACATGCCATTCCAGAATCGAAATGGGAGGTTATTTCGATGGATTTTATTGTTGGATTGCCACTGACAGTAAAGAGACATGACTCGATTTTCGTAGTAGTAGACACTCTGACAAATAGTGCTCACTTTATTCCTGTGCATACAACGTATCAGGCACCTGACATAGATAGAGTTTTCATCAGTGAGATTATGAGGCTGCATGGTGTGCCTAAGAGGATTATATCTGATCGAGGATCGGTGTTTACCGAACGATTTTGGACAAGTTTCCAAGATGCCTTGGGAACCCAACTTAAATTTAGTACTGCATATCACCCGGAGACTAACGGATAGACCGAACGAACAAACCAAACCTTGGAGGACATGTTGCACATGTATGTGATGGACCAACAAAAGCACTGGGAGGAATTCTTGCCACTAGTGGAGTTCGCTTACAACAATAGCTACCAGAGCACCATTAAGATGGTGCCTTTCAATTTTCTTTACGGACGATCATGTCAGACGCCTTTGATTTGGGATCAGCTTGAGGATAGGGTCCTAGTGGGACCAGAAGCTATCCGAGAAATGGAAGAGAAAATGCAAACAATAAGACAAAGGATTAAAGAAGCGCAGGATCGACAAAAGACGTATGCCGATGTGTACCATGTCGATCGTAGTTACGAGGTCGACGATCGAGTCTTCTTGCAGGTTAAACTACATAAGAGTTCGATCAAGTTTGGGAAGGGAGCTAAACTCTCTCCTAGGTTTGTGGGACCTTTCAAGATTGTGGAGAGAAAGGGGCATGTCGCCTATCGACCACCCTTTCCTGATTCCTTGAGGCATATACACGATGTTTTTCATGTATCTGTTTTGAGACATTATATTAGTGATCCTACACATGTTATTGACATGAGTTCCTTGCAGGTATTGGACAAGGGGGCACTCACGGCTGAGCCAGTTCGCATATTGGATCATCACATTCGACAGCTATGATATCGAATGGTAGATCAAGTCAAAGTCCATTGGGACAATTAAATTCAGCACTCGGAGACCTGGGAGGACACATATGATATGCACAAACAGTTTCCATTTTTGTTTGATAGATAGACATATGAAACTGTGATACACTTATTTTGACATTTATACTGTGAAACTTCGGGACAAAGTTTAGACTAAGAGGGGGTGTATGTAACATCCCGCTCTAGCGCACTGAGCAAACTTATCCTTTGAGGACACTTGCTCGTAAGTGATTCGGAGTATTATGCTATTAAAAACATTTGACTTAATTATGATGTGTTATGGGTAGATGACATGTTGTTTTACTACATTGACATAGACAAGTGCTATTGACTCAGTTTTACTGAGTGTACAGGGTTTTGGACCTTGAGGATGCAGAGGCCTTGATGGAACCCCTTGGACTTCAGATCGAGTCAGGGAGTGTGGCATTGGGGTTTGATTGTTTTATTGCGATATTAGTGCATCTGATTAGATGATATGATGTGGATATGTTCTGACATGATTTGTTGATGATGTAGGCTAATGATAGCTTGCCGACCAGACTCACATATGGAGTAAAGGGGTCACACACGACTACTAGAGATGTTGAGGGAGAGGTGTGGATAGTATCCCTTCCACAGCCTACTATCACTCCCTTCGCAACTTGAACTGTAGGTTAACAATTACCTAGTTCGAGAGGACCCACGATGTCGTGAGGGCAGACTGTGACAGTCACTCACGATGATTCTAAGGGGCGCGCAATAAGGCAGGGGCCTTATTCCTTAGAAGCCCTTAGTCTCCCATAAGTTCACCTGGCGAAGTGTTGACTCCAGGGGTTATTGATGTCTACCAATCAGTCAAGAGGCGAGTGGCACCCTTGGAGCATGTAGTGCAGCCTGAAGGGCACGTCGCGCAAGGGAACAGATAAGGTGAGTGGAACCCTTGGAGCACCTAGTGCATCCTGAAGGGCACGTTGCATTGATGATGAAAGAGGGATGAACCTAGATGGCCCTAANCCTGATTCCTTGAGGCATATACACGATGTTTTTCATGTATCTGTTTTGAGACATTATATTAGTGATCCTACACATGTTATTGACATGAGTTCCTTGCAGGTATTGGACAAGGGGGCACTCACGGCTGAGCCAGTTCGCATATTGGATCATCACATTCGACAGCTATGATATCGAATGGTAGATCAAGTCAAAGTCCATTGGGACAATTAAATTCAGCACTCGGAGACCTGGGAGGACACATATGATATGCACAAACAGTTTCCATTTTTGTTTGATAGATAGACATATGAAACTGTGATACACTTATTTTGACATTTATACTGTGAAACTTCGGGACAAAGTTTAGACTAAGAGGGGGTGTATGTAACATCCCGCTCTAGCGCACTGAGCAAACTTATCCTTTGAGGACACTTGCTCGTAAGTGATTCGGAGTATTATGCTATTAAAAACATTTGACTTAATTATGATGTGTTATGGGTAGATGACATGTTGTTTTACTACATTGACATAGACAAGTGCTATTGACTCAGTTTTACTGAGTGTACAGGGTTTTGGACCTTGAGGATGCAGAGGCCTTGATGGAACCCCTTGGACTTCAGATCAAGTCAGGGAGTGTGGCATTGAGGTTTGATTGTTTTATTGTGATATTAGTGCATCTGATTAGATCATATGATGTGGATATGTTCTGACATGATTTGTTGATGATGTAGGCTGATGATAGCTTGCCGACCAGACTCACATATGGAGTAAAGGGGTCACACACGACTACTAGAGATGTTGAGGGAGAGGTGTGGACAGTATCCCTTCCACAGCCTACTATCACTCCCTCCGCAACTTCAACTGTAGGTTAACAATTACCTAGTTCGAGAGGACCCACGATGTCATGAGGGCAGACTGTGACAGTCACTCACGATGATTCTAAGGGGTGCGCAATAAGGCAGGGGCCTTATTCCTTAGAAGCCCTTAGTCTCCCATAAGTTCACCTGGTGAAGTGTTGACTCCAGGGGTTATTGATGTCTACCAATCAGTCAAGAGGTGAGTGGCACCCTTGGAGCATGTAGTGCATCCTGAAGGGCACGTCGCGCAAGGGAACAGATAAGGTGAGTGGCACCCTTGGAGCACCTAGTGCGTCCTGAAGGGCACGTTGCATTGATGATGAAAGAGGGATGAGCCTAGATGGCCCTAAGACAAATAACAGGTTAAGAAATTTTAAAACAATTTCCCTAATTAAATGTGGCCCAGTAAAGAATTGAAGTACTAAGTCTAA
>JZKD02S2266610.1:414419-428281 GCA_000966675.3 Picea glauca | reverse complement strand
GGATCAACTGCAACTCATTTTTGACTTGAGAAGGGATGTTGTTGACCAACTCTTCCATCAAGACATCCTTTGTCATCGATTGGATGATTTTTTCGACTCCCTTTCAAGCGAGCTTATCAAGCAGAGATGTCGAACATGTTGTTAGCTCTTTGCCTTTGCTCCAGCCTGGCCACACCCTCCACATGGTGATGGAGATCCAGGCTCTTCTAGTTTATGAAATTTTCATGTCTTGCCTCTTTTTGTTCAGAATAGACATTGTTTTAGAGTTATATTGGCCTCGAGCCAAATCAATAGCTTTTTCAAGTTTTTGTATCTCGTAGTATATATATATATATATAGACGCAAATATGGATGTTTTTTTTCAGGGCTTGAGGCCGATTCTAGTTTCCATTTGTTTGGAAGAACTGGCTACATGCTTCTTTGTTTGTACTGGTTTTTTGATTATTTGAGGTAATACAACTTTTACTTACAAAAAAAAAATCTGAAAATCCATACACTTAGATTAAAGGACCTGTTGATGCATCTATCCAACCATGTACAAAAGCAATCTTACAGATAACCAGAAATAAAGAAAAAGACAAGGCAACACATATAGAGATAAATAGACATGCATAGGAGTTTTTAAACATGTAAATCACTTGCACACCCCCACTGCAAGTAGAATCGCTCACAAAAATCTCGTCGTGCCACAATGTAGTGCAAATAGCAACATTCATACCTTCGGGAAGAGATGTCACCACTTCCCAAATGTTCTCCTTACAATTATAAGACAACTTTCACCTCGCCCAACCCAGCGTTCTACCCATGGACTCGACTTTCACCTCGCCCAATCCAGTGTTCTACCCATCGACCTGACTTTCACCTTGCTCAACCCAGCGTTCTACCCATGGACTCTTTTCCTCGTTGAAACGCAGGTTTTGTGCAAGCCTGAGCAAAGCTTGGCTAGTTGTTTTCTTCCTCCAGAGCTGGATACCAATTGATTGATTCAATTTCTTGATGTGAAACCTTGGAATTGGGCGGTTGAAGATCTAGCACAACCAGGAAATAATTTAATATGCAACCCTGCAGTAAAAAGAGGAAGGATAAGGGAAGTGGTGCAGAGGCATTGCAGCAGGGCGGTGGAGGAAGGTCAAGTAGAAAACGACAATAGAGAAATCTTTGTCGAGTGATTATAAGTTAGAGTGACATATGTCATATTTCTATAAGCACTTGACAAACGACGAAAATTGGGTGAGGAGCCTCCCCTTAAAAAACGTCTTCGGCGTAATTAATGGTCATTAAAGAACAAGAATAAAGTATAGTGAACATGGAGTTATATTAAATTTTAGAGATTTTGTATTTTTAAATTAATTTTATATTTCTTACAAATATATTTCAAACCAGATAAAAATTGTCTAATCAATTATAACTACCAATCCAAACTCAAAAAAATCAAATTTAATAATTTTGAAAAATAATTTTTAATGTTTTAAACCAATTAAACTTACTTTTATTATTATTATTATTATTATTATTATGCAACGTTATCTAATATAACATCACGCTAACGTGACATCTCCCCCATACTGGGATGTAGAGCACCTCGCTACTCTCGGTGCAAAGATCGATCTTAAATTCGGATCTATCAAGCACCGAGAGGGATCAAATTTCCTAACGTAAGTAGTTATTTAATTTTTTTTAATTGAACCTACTTTATTATTATTATTATTATAATTATATTATGTAACATTACCTATATAACATCACGCTAACATTGGGCTCTGGTCAAATGGGACACAATATGTTCACCAAAGCAAATGGGAGGCCTAAGCCTAAGGGATCCAATCAAGAGCAATGCAACTCTCAACGCGAAAACCTGGTGGAACTAGATATCCAATAGCTCTAGTCCATGGGCACAACTCTGGCATAAAAAATATGCCCCAAATTGAAACCCTCACAACTTGATCCACTTCACACCTAACTCTCAAGGCTCCCTCATTTGGAATTCTGCAAAACTCCAATGTCACCTCATCCAACAACATAGCTTTTGGGAAATCAAAAATGGTGCCCACGCAAATTTATGATCGGACTCTTGGTAGCAGCTGCCAAGTTTGGAAAGACAACACAATCTACCACCACAAGGCAACACAAAGGTTAAGGACCACTGGCATATTACAGATCAACACAACTTCATGCAATGGTTACCGCTTCACAACTCCCTTCTTCACCTGCTGGCAGAAACCAGAGGGCAAATTGTGCAAGATGTGAACAACCAGAAAAATTCGAATCAGTCAGGACAATGACAAGCTCAGATGGGGGTACTCGCCAAAAGGTATTTTTACTGTCGAAGAATCCTATCTACATCTCACCCCCCTCCGCCAGATCCTCCAGACCTTGGCTAGGTCAAGCTTTGGTCCCTCAAAACTTGGCCAAAGATCTCAATCTTTCTATGGTTGGCTCACCACAAGTGCATCTTAACTTGGGAAAACATCCTCAAAAGAGGATTTTTTGGACCTTCGAGATGTGCTCTTTGCTACAACAACAAGGAATCCATAGACCATATCCTTAATAGTTTCCCCTTCTCCAACAACATATGGGATAATGCAATGATGCTTTGTAGAAAATCCGACTGGGCTCATGGCAACATAACTCGTACTCTTAAAAACTGGGCTGACAATCCTTACCAGAACACGATTCTCAACCATCTCGGGTAGCTTCTTCCTAGCTTCATTGTCTGGAACATATGAAAAGAGCACAACCACCGCATTTTTGAAGACCAATCTTCCTCAAAAGACACCCTCTGGCCAACTTGTAGAAAACATATGCTAGAAACAATTAATCTCCAATCCTGGTCTAATGTCACAACCCCGCTGCGGCGTAATAGATTTTTTGCCTTTTTCTCGAGGGATAGAATCCTCGAAATCCTATGGGGCTTAGTACAGGCTACAGACGCCTCCTCTGCCTCAACAGAGTCTCTGGGCGACCTCCCGGTCTTAAGGATCGTTCAGTTTCTTTATGAGCCGAAGCGGCTCCTTCGATTCCTTGCTGAAATCTCAATTCAATCGATCCACAGGTCCTTTGGAAGTTCCCCTATGCAAACAGCACTAGGCACGAGCTCCACGACTCCCAAGCGACCAGAACGTTATGACCAAGGCCTATTCCCAAACGCGCTTGTCGCGACTCGCCCTCTCGCGAGTTCGCGCGTCGAAGCTCTCGACTCCTCCTTTCCAATCCTGCGATACACGAGATCACGAAATGGGTATAGCTCCCTTGATTCAACGCCCTCCGCACATGACCACCGGCTAGGCTAAACACTAGCTCCCATCACAACTCGCGACTTCGCAGGTCGAAGGATTGAACCTCCGTGCTCTTGCCGTGCGAACCTCCGAGACTTGAAAGTTAGCGAAGGTTGACCTTCTTTTCGCACTTCTGCAACTCGCCACTTCGCGAGTCGTAGCGATGAGCCTTAATGCTCTTATCTCATGAAATCCTGAGATGTGAGAAGTCAACAGAGTGTTGACCCCTTTTCCTAAGCGACGCGTGTCCGCCTGTCAACTACGCAGGCCCCACCTTGTGGTTTTGCCACGTGTCCACACTCGTGCCTCGACTCTCGGCACTTCGCGACTTCTGATGTCAAGAAGAGGTTCTCTCAACCTCTGAACCTCCGAATGCATGATGCACGCAATGAAGCTCCTGATCCAATGGTCCTCCCTTGACCTGGATCCAACGACTATCCTTACTCCTCGCGATTTCGCCACTCGCGACTTGGAGCACCCAACTCCTGGGCTCTCACCTTGCGAACCTCCGAGTTCACGAGATCCCTTGATCTCTGCCACCTGTCCTCCTCAGATGGACGATCCTGATCTTCTCGCGACTTTGCCACTCGCGACTTGGAGCACCTAACTCCTGGGCTCTCACCTTGCGAACCTCCAATTTCGCGAGATCCCTCGATCTCTGCCACCTGTCCTCCTCAGATGGACGGTCCTGATATTCTCGCGACTTCACCACTCGTGACTTTCGCTCTGCTGCTCTTCGCATGAGGTTTTAAACCTCGTGCAACTCTCGATAGATCCAACAACCGTCGGCTGCTTAGACCAAGATCCGACGGCTCAGACCTATCCCGCGATGTACACTCTCCCACTATTCCCTGGACGTGGAAAAACCAATGGTCCAGATACTCCCACGGACCTTGGGGATCTACGGTCCCGATTTCTTCACTACTCACGAAGATGAAGGAAAAAGGGGTTAAGGCATTTAACACCCTCGTGTATTCCTCCAATCCAATGGTCGTGAATGACAGCAGATCTTCCGACAGGACCTCATCCGTCGATCGATACTTATCCCTACGTTGCTATTTCGAGACTTCAAAAGGATCATTCTTCCTAGTACCAGGTTACTAAGGCTTGTGCTTTTGAATCCTTTTCCAGGTTCTTGGTGAGCTTTCTAAGAAGGGTGTCTCTATGGGGAGATCTATCCAGGGTATTACCTGAGACAGATAAGGGTATAGATTTCCCGAGAACAAACTTGAAGTCTGAATTAGTTCAATATGTGTATAAATAGCGATTTATAAAACATAAGCCATACGTAGTCTTTCCATTATAAGTGTGCAACCACCATTTCTAAATCAAAACACTACACAGGCAGCCTTATACGCAAACCATTCATAAAACTGCACAGACTATGAGCATACATGTCAGCATATAAATTTCAATATGCAAGATGTAAAAACACTTATAAGAAATAACACCAGATGTGATTGCAACTGCTGAGAGGGGTGCTCGTTTCCACCCAACCGTAGGCTCAGTGAATCCCAATGGATTTACCACTAGCCACCCCCGAGCTGAGACCACGATGCTGCGAGACTGCGTCTCTGTTTGCCAGTGACCGAGAACGAAGGTTACTCTCCTTCTTCTCTGCTATCACTCACTCTGTATTTTTTTCCAGAGTTCTTCCTCTCTTCTTTCCCTCGCGACCCCCTGATTGCCCACTCTTCCTGCCTTTTCTCCTTTCGGCAAGGTTGTGTGTGGCACGATCTTCCTCGCAGTGGTCAGGTCTGAGGACTCTACGGATGGGCGATTCACCCTCATCCCTCATTACTCATGAGGAGCCCTTTACCTACCAATCCTGACGAGTCATTTAATTCGAGGCCAGCGAGCCACTCTTGGTTCTCCGTGCCAGTGAAGTCCAAATACGGTATTGGTTTTGGGTGGAAGTTAATGCCACCATTCTAGGTGCCTTCCACCACCTTTCTTCAGCCATCGTGGTCTCTTTTTTAGCACCTTCCCCTCTTAGCAGTCCTGCAATATATATATATATATATATATATAATATTTAAATTCATCGACCTTTTCCACAAGGTCCATTCACATCACAGATTCACATTTTTGAGTTTGCCACAGTTCTTGGCCAGTATAGTTATTTTTACAGACTGGGGGAAACAACATGTTACATCTAACCTTGACTTTAAAGCACAACCAAACCAAGATTTAATTCTTCAGCTATGGGACATCAATCCTACCACCCACGTGGGCCCCCATTCCATTGCATATTTCCACACGAGGCCCCCCTCTAGCGCAGAGCATTGGTGTCCTCCTCCTCACGGTTTTCTCAAACTCAACTTCGATGGCGCCTCAAAAGGTAATCCTAGTCTTGCGAGCTTTGAAGGTGTCTTCAAAGACAACGCGAGTGCTATTGTTTGTCTTTACTACGAAGCCATAGTCCATGACAACAACAACGTCGTTGAACTCTCAGGTCTCCTCCATGGCCTCATAATAGCTCGACAAAGAGCATTATTTCCTCTTTTAGTCGAAGGTGACTCAATTAATCATCTCTATGGCAGTTCGTCTTCAATATGGATCAAAAAGACCAAAAATATCCCCCAGTTGGCATTTGGATCAGGGTCTTCATCATCTAGCTCAACTTATGGAATTCAGGGACTCCATCTCCTTCCTCCATGTCCGACACAAGGAGAAATTCTTGGAGGACATAATTGCCAATGAAAGCTTCATGGACAACTCTGACCTTCAAGAACTTACCATGGATGAGCTCTCCAATCACTCCCTCGGGCAAGTCTCTATCGACATTGCGCTTAGGGATTCTTCTTCCCTGGACGTGGGTGTCACCCCCATCCACCTGGCAGGCACCTCGAGTCCCCTCATCATGAGAAATGAAGACTAGGTGCACTCCACCTCACCCCCTCCTCATGCAGATTAATCGCCCTCCCATCCCGAGACGTCGTTCCATTACTTCGACCATGGCTCCCGCTCCCCACCTGCATGGCTACTTTACGCCGCACCAGTCCACGCACTTGCAAAGGTTGGTAACATTAATGGTGCTAGATTTGACCCCACCCTCCACATGGTGCTTATCACTCCGCTAGCCGCGACCTCTCCTGTCATTCTTCCTTTGTTTCCTCCATGAGTCGACTCTCTACTCTCCATAGGTGGAAACTCTATGCTCTCTGAAATCGGTGGAGGTACTCCCCCCTCACAGAGCCCTGCAAGCACAGTTCCTCACTCATGTCTCCCCACAATCGTGCCACCCCCACCTTGGGGCAAAGTGGTCGCGGTGGGTGAACTTCCACAAATCCTCCTCCACCCCTCCTAGCCAACCAGGACGGCTACGACCACTCGGTTCCCGACTCACTGCGACAACTATTGGAGGGTTAGGAAGAGGAGGTTTCAGGCTCCCTCCCAGCATCTCGTTGCACCTCCAGACACCGTTGTGGTTACTGGGTGGTAAAAAATCTTCTCACCCACACCCTCCTCAGCGTCCTAGGTGTTTTTTTTTAGATCCCTCCTAGTTCTCCTTGCTCACCCAACTCCCCCACCGCTTGTCCTCCTCCATCAAATCCTCCCTCCCCTGGCACTCGTCCTCTTCCTTCTATGACCCACCCTATCACCTCGACACCTTAGGAGAATTCCAACAAACCAATCGTTGAGACCACTCCAGGCAAGCACAATTCGTTGATGGCTCCCTTTATCAAGAGCGCAGACCTCTCGATCAAGGATCCAAGCTTGGACAACTCCAACTCCTCCAGGGACAACGACAACGATTTTAGTGGATGCCCCATTGTAGAATAGACTCCTCCGGATGGCCCTCCCATCGTGACCGACAAGCACACTTGATTCCCAGGTTTCTGTTCTTTTTTCATTTAGGACTTTTCAAGTTTTTTTTTGGTCTTATGTTAGTAAGAAAACAGACAAATAGCTCTCAACTTTTTGCTAAGCCTGGCTTCCCACCAAAGGGTAGGTAGGATGATCAAGTCTTTTCCCAACCTAGTTTCCCAATAAGGGCAGGCCTCAGTTTTTTCCATCACAGGGATAATCACCGTGACTCTCTGATTGTATCTCCACTGTATTTTTAATAGATTAGTTCCAGAATTTACAAAAAAAAAAAAACATCACGCTAACATGACAACATATCCCCCATACTGGGTTGTAGAGCACCTCGCTACTCTCGGTGCAACAAGATAAAAATTGTCTAATCAATTATAACTACCAATCAAAACTCAAAAAAATGAAATTTAATAAATGTTTTAAACCAACTTAGATTGATCTTAAATCCAAATCTATCAACCACCGAGAGGGATCAAATTTCTTATTGTTTAAATTTCAATCTATATGTTGTTATCTAAATATGTACGTAAGAAGTTATTTTTTTAATTGAACCTATTTATTATTATTATTAATATTATTTTAATGTAATGTTATCTATTCTAACATCATGCTAATGTGAAAACATCTCCCCTATACTGAGATGTAGAGCACCTAGCTACTCTTGATGCAAAAATTAATTTAATAAAAATATATAAAACATTGTAAAAACTTTATTAAAAACAAAAAATCAAAGCAACTAATTAGAAGTGAAACAAATTTGACTCCTAACCAATTACAATATAGCTTGCCTATTTGCAGGTAAAAAAAGGGGCAATGACCATTAAATCCTAGATGAATACACTTTGGCATCTGCAAAACCCTAGGGTTTTATTTTAGGTCGAATTAGTCGAGGGTCGTTTTTTACTCACATCTAATGTTACAAATAATATTTTGTGTAAGCTAAGTAATAACAATTTTTTTTTTAATAATATTGTTCGAATTTCTTGAGAATTTTATGTTATGCCAAAGTTTGAACTTCACTCATTGCTACGACAATACCCCATCCCAATCACCATATAACAAATTAACGTTAATTTCTTTCTTAATACTTAATCCATTAGTCTTAGCATGGTTGTCCTCACCCTTGCAAATATTACTATGAACGTGAAATAAATCTAATGAGATTGTGATTATGGTATAAGGTGTTATCCCAAAAGAAATCACAAGATAGCAAAAGTAACAAGATGAGTTGTGGAGCAACAAGTCCCTACCCCTTCCTTTTTGGTTGAAGAGGGAGGAAGGAGTGTCTAGTTTAAAGAAAAGGCGGTGGGGCGAGTTGATTGCTTCACTTCGACTTGAGCCTTCTTTATTCAACTTCTTTCCTCGGGAAGCCTTCTTTATAAACCACATTGCATAAAGCAATCTACCTTAATTTCTTAGAAGTATTGACCTGATAAGACATGTAAACTAAGGTAAATTATGTCCCTAATTGTTATAGAACTTATACCTGCCAATTGAATATAGAATTGTACCTGCCAATTGCAATGTATTGACCGAGTATAACTAGGCGATGATGTCTATGGTTGTGGAGACTTCCTCCACATATATATACTTTTATATGGTTGTTCATGAGGCAAACACTCGCTCTCTTCACCTTATTGGTATGACGTACAATGACCATTATCTTAGTGACCTTAGCTACCCAAGTAAGTGAGTTAATCTCCTTCCTTCTCCAAGTTGGCATTGGATTGGCTCATTAGTTAAGTGAACACGTGGGTTCATGAGGCAAGCAAACTACGACACACAAGGTAAGCGCAAAGGGTAATAAAGTCTATGACCTTCAACACGGTGCCACCACCCACTAAGATGTAAGCTTTGAATAGTTACATAAGAGGTAAGTATCGAGTACCAGGTGAATCCCCAGTTGATGATAGCTCCAATTAAGAGACAACTAGTGAGAAAGTAAGAGGCAAATATCGAGTGACATGTGAATCCTCAGTTGATGATAGCTCCAATTGAGTGATAACTAGTGAGAAAGTAAGTGTGACGCTCAATCACCTAGCCTTTGTCCCTTCTACATGTGAGATACATAGGAATAGTATAAATTGGGGAGATCGTAGATAGGAGGCATTGAACTGGAACATTGAACAATACCAAAACATTGAATAATACCAAGGACTAATAAAGTTTTAAACAAAATGTTAACAAATTCAAAAACATTTTATTATTTACACCTTCAAAATTAAAAACAAACTAGCATTCTCCATTAAATATCAAAAAAATACTTTTGACAAATATAAATAAAATACTACCCTATCTTATAAAATTTTAAAAAATATAAATAAAAAATTGTAAAATTTGAATTAAAACTATTAATTCTCTAATGAAAATATCAAGACACTAAAACTTGACAACAAGAAAGTATAACCTTTATCGGAAAAAAAAGTAAAATTTATGTAAAATATAGTAAAGTGTCTATTTTCGATGTAATGATGAAATATCAGGAAAACTTATGACCTATAAGATGGTCGTGTAATCCAAGAGTCTATTAGTATTTGTGGGATGCCAAAGATTTTGCAATCTTATAATGGTCTTGCTCTCACACACTCGCATAATTAGTCATAGGATCAATCCACAACTGAGAAAAAGCAATGCCAAAGATTTTGCAATCTTATAATGGTCTTGCTCTTACAGACTCGTAGAATTAGACGTCAGATCAATCCACAATAGAGAAAAAGCAATAAGCAAGTTGTTTGTGGGGTCTTGATCAATTGAAAACTCATGATGGTTTTGATCATCTACTTGTTCATGTTTTAATTCCAATACATTGGGAGCACAAGAGTGCAGTCGCCCGTACATTAAGCGTATTATATTTTTGTGTTAGATAGTAACCTTTCGGTATAACATTCAACCGCTAGGGTAGAAGCATCATGAGCACAAACATGAGAACAAGTGTTGCATGGAAGCGTAGTCCCTGCCGGGTTGAATTGGGAATAAATGCACAGGGATGGGGAAAAAGTAGCGGAGGCAGATGGAAACTATAGCGGAGATGTGGCAAGAAGCATGAAGCACAAGTGGTATCCATGCAGTAAATGACACGTGCCCCCTAGAGTCCCATTTATTTTTTGAAACTATATAATCTATTTTGCTATGTTCAAAATTTCTGTCTATTTTGTCTCTATATGTGTCAGGAAAAAAAAAGTTATATTCAAATTAAATAAACACAATTTCTTGACATTCAACACAGTGGAAGATACAAATTTATGAGGACACATATATAAAAGGAGATAAAAAATAGTTTTATTTGAAATATATCAAAAAATAATATTGTCTGCTACATATTTCTGGAAATTTAAATGCATTTGTCATATAGACTGGGATTGGGGCTCCTGCGGACCATAATAGAAATATGTACAAGAAATAGGACTGTGAAAGAAGAAGTGGGTGTCGATAGAGTGTAATACATGAAAAGAATAAATTGAAAGGTATCAGTCTTTGGCTAGAGATTTCAATTTAAAAAAGTGGAATAACTAGATTGATAAACAAAGTAGGATGTGATGAGTATAGACTTACAGTGATGGTACATATCACCCCTTTTGCTACTTGCTTGTTGATGCCTTTTTATTGTTGTCGTCGATGACTACTGGAATCGTGGCAACTGCCTGTTGCCTTTCGTCGACGACCTGCTTCAATTCCCTTTCGAGCCATTCTTCAATATAGCTTCTCAAGGGGGCGATGTTGATCTCATTCCGGATTTTTATGTTGAAAAGTTCATTTTCTAATTCCCCTAGATCAATAGAAATATTAAGCAGAGCCTGAACAATTTCTTCATTCTATACTGAATAGTCAACTAGCCAGTTGTCAACGTCATCTTCACCATATTCAAGGATGCTGTAAAACTTTTCTAAAGACAACGCCTTAAAAATATCAACCTGTTTATTGAAGGCTTGCTTAGTTAAGGGCAAGGAGTTGAAGATTAAGTTGGGATCTTGGAAGTAGTTGGTCCTTCCGGCTAAGTCTATTTTGGTCAGCTTTGTGAATAATTTTTCTTTCTTTGATATGGCTTGTTCACATGACTGGACAATGGGATGCAGGTTCTGCACTTTTTCTTTCCAACATGCATTTAATTAAGTGATACAGTTTTTGGATGGGAGATCTTGTTGTATTCTTCTCATTTCTGTCATGTTGTTGACAATGGTGCCAAAAGGAAGGACAATGTATAAATAGAAACATTCTTCTTTTTTTAAATCTGCGTGCAAATGTTTGAGCAAATTATGTGCCCTCGTTCCAAGGGAAGCCATGGTTTGTGATGTTTCCCATGCTTCAACAATCAGTTCCATTCTTTTCTTGATATTATTCTCCACATATCCTCTACATGATGCGAGGAGGCTGGAGGATCCTTTTAACTTGGCTGTAGGGGTGGCAGGCATGGCTATTGCTAAAGGACTGGCAAGCAATGGCACAAGAATCAAAGCTTCCTCCAATTCCTTGACCCGGTGCTTTAGTCTAGCATTCTCTGCCTCAATGCCTCCAATGGAATCATCAAGAGCATCTCTAGTTTCTATGTGAAGTCAACAGATTTGGGACGACCGCATGTTCGCAAGGTTAACCTCTGAACGAGATTTTCCTTTCTTATTTTTCACATCTCTCTTTTCAATAATTATTTTTTTAGACTCGCTGTAAAAAACAACGCTTTGGAACATGAAGGATTCATCTTCGTAAAAAAATTCGGTATCAGCTATGTCCATTGGACGACTATGCTGGATCGCGTCTCTGGGCTGATCAAGGTTGTGAAATACGCTATCCAGATCAGGCTCAAGTTCCATGTTCTCACTCTCAATTTTGGGCTCTTTCGCCTGTCCTACATTTTTTTTTCTCTTCTTGTCCACAAAAAGCTTGTGAGAACTATCAATTTTAGGGTGAGGAGGGTCGTTATCTCCTCCTCCATTTGAAGAATTATGAGTTGCTTTCTTGCTGTGGTGGGCCGGTGGAGTGATGCTCTGGAATGTCATACTTTTGGGAGTGATATCTGTCGATTAAACACTCTTCTCACCAGGGCCTTTTCCCTGTTGCTTTTACAATTCAATGGTGCTTTGCAGTGTGTCTAGGTCGCCGACATCAGAAGCAGGAGCGTTGTCGCTAATGTCTCTATTTTCGCTCAGGTGTTTTTTGAAAAAAGAATTGCCGAGGCCAACTGTTAGTAAATGTTCTAATTTTTTTTTATCAGGGTCGAACCCGCTTAGGCTTTCATCATATCTTAGGTTCAAGTTGTTGAAATGGGATGCGAATTCGTCAATTTTGTTGACGTTCCTCAACACGAAGTCCCCGACTTTCCAAGGCAGAGGAATGAACTGTTTTTTTCTTCTCATAGAATAGATGCAACCAATAGTTGTATTGCCTTTCTATTTCTGTAACAAACCTTATGTCCATAATGTGACATGGAAGGAGAACAATTTTTTCCTTGGAGCTAAAAATCCTTATCACAGTGTAATTATCCATATGTTCAAGTGCCCCCTTCCTGTCCAAAAATCCGGTTTCTTGGTCAAATATGTAGGGAGCATCTTCTCCTAACAATAAAACTTTGAAAACAGACACAAAGTCATTAAAAACCTCACAAAAATAGTGGGAGGCCTTGTGCTTCCACAAGGCCTGGTACCATAACGTTACTGGGTCAAATTCCCCGTTTACCTTCTTGGACAGAGACAATTTTGGAAACTGACAGCAATGCGCTATCGCAAAAACCAAGTAGGATGACATATAAAATTTCTTCTCCTTTTTGAAGCTTGACAATTGGGAACAGATTTCATGGGAAATTAGCTTCCCCCAATAAAAAATGGCTTGTTCCTTGACTGTGAAATACAAAATATAAAGAACCATGTGGGAAATAGTTGTTATGGATTCCTGTCCCGTTATTCTTGTAAATAGCCAGGCAATCTCCCGGAATGAATTTCTAAATGAACTAACCTGCAAGCTTGTGATATCTTAAGGAACTGCCATCGGGTCTTCCAGGAACTCGGGAAAGAGGTCCAACTCGTTATTATGCTTTCTTAGGAACTTCTTGGAATCTTCTCCTTTGAACATCAATGTTGGCTTCGACAATATTAACATCTAGCGGAAGACCTGAGGTGACAAAGAAACAAAAGAGTGGTCCCGCAGTGGAATAATTCTTTGGCCTGAAATATATTTATCGACGCACCAAGAGACCAACTCCTTACAGTAAAAAAATTCAGGGACACAGGTTGCATGAGCAATCACAGAGGTCCAAATTATTTCATTCTGGGCAGTAGGGGATGAGTAATAAGAATATGCCCTGGACCATTGGAAGTTCTAGTCCTCGTGCCCGAAGATGTTCACTGTATCTCCATAGAATTGTTGTCAAGCTGGTGCCATAAGTTTATGAGAACATTCGTTTGCTCCAGACGATGGTTGAAATGAACAGTTGGAGGGGATAATATAACCCTCTGCAAATGTTTGTTCAATGCTTATGAATGGGAAAGCTCCTCGAGCCTTTCGCTCATTAATGACAATCTCTATGGGTGCTGCATGACGAGCCATTAGCAGTAAAGCTTACTTATTGCATACTTAGAAGTGCGAAGGTGGCGGGTACAACGAAGAGCAATTAAGGATTAGAGGTTTCATGAATGTGCCAACCCGACGACGTGCGAATGACATTCCATGATTTTGAAATCAACACTCAAAAGGGATAATATAACCCTCCACAAATCTTGGTTTAATGCGTATTAATGGGAGATCTCCTCGAGCCTTTCGCTCATCAATGACAATCTA